>JAWLRI010001074.1:1479274-1526276 GCA_034781795.1 Crypturellus tataupa
AGAGCAGCAAGAAAAAAATTAAAATTTATCTAAAAAAATACAAAAAGAAATAAATGGCAGCAAGCACCCCACACCCGCACCTTGACACAACCATACCTTTGCCGCCAAGCGTGACCCCACCGTGGTTCTGCAAGCGAGCACAGCAAGTCCGTTAGATAGTTACTGCCGTAAACCCCCTCTTCCCCCAACACATGAGCCGCCCTCCCGCCTGCTCAGGTACAACCGCCCGCCGCCACCGCCAGCGCCTCGGCCTCCTCTTCCAGCTGTCAAGGAGAAAAACACGAGTCTCGGCTGCACCGCTAGCAGCCGCATTTCTAAATCATCAGCACACCTCCTCGTGACCCCAGCACAGTTAATAATTACTTAAACTTGTAAAAGCCCGTCAGAAACACAAGCAAGAGCAGGGCGCCGAGGAGGCCGCCGCCGAGGCGCTGGCCCGCCGCGGGGAGCGCCTGCAGCTGCGGTTCGTCGAGGTGCCCTGCTCCGCCGACTACGAGCGCCAGCGGCGGCACGAAGGTACCGGCGCGGCCGCCAGCACCTCCTGCGGGGGGCTCCGTCCTCCCTCCGCACCCCCTTGCGGCCCGAGCTCCCTCCGGGCCCTCCGCTCACCTGCGGGGCCGTTACCTGCGGGGCCGCGGGGACTTTGCCGGTGCCGCCGGCACAGGCGGCAGCTCGAGGTGTCCGCAGGTTTAGCGGGCAAAAACACCCGCCCCGCTGTCCCCTTGACGCTGTCACTGGCTGCCCAAGCTGCTCCTGATGCCGCCCGCAGGCAGCTTCCCGCTCCCGCGCTGCCGGTGGTGGTTCCTGCCAAGCGGGTGGTTTCTGCCCGGGCGATTCTGCCCGGCATTTCTGGTGTTGGAGTTCCCAGGGCAGCAGATTCCCTTCCCCAGCAATGAGCAGCCTCATCCATGTTCTGCCCAGCATGAGCCGTGCCAATTTCCTTTTTTCTTTTCTATTTTTTTTTTCTCAGACTTGTGAAGTTTGTCCCAATGACCACTTTATGTGATGCCGTAGCCCGAAAACAGCAATTTCTTCATATTTTTGCCAACTTTCTGCCTGTCAGGCTGTGCATCCAACTTTACTAGGGAGTTAGTTCATCAGAATTTCATTTTTATTTGAGTTAGTTTTTGAGCTGACTTTTGAGTTGTGGAGCTTGCACAAACCTAGAGCCTATTTGGAGGCTGGAGCAGGTTGCTGGGCCTGAAGGGAGAGTGACTTTCTCTCGAGGCCGGTCCTGGTCCGGAGTTCATCACACTGCAGCCTGCACGTGGTGCTCGAGCACAGATGGACGTGGGTTTTTTTCCCCTCCTTCAGGCCTCTGTTCTGGTGCTGTTGGCTATGACTGCACCAGGAGAGGTGACACAGTGTGTGTTCCTGTTTCCACCATCGTAGTGTCTGCTCTGGAGCCGGGGTTTGATAGGATTTTGGGAGGATTCATCCCAGATATCACTGAGGATGAGCAAACTGCTCGTTGGAAGCTACTAGGGAGAGGAAGCAAAGAGAACGACTGACACGACTGGCTCCAAACGCATGGACGTAACAGAGGCCGTCCGCTAGGAGTTTGTATTCCTGCTTTTTTCAGTCGAGCTTGCCTCTCCTCCAAATTTATTACATGCTTTTTAGCAGATGTTTTTACACGTGTTCCCTTGCATGGTGCTTTCGGGAAGAGATCTGTGGTTTTAAAACTATCTGAATTCCCTTTAGCAGTGAATTGAGTTCATATTTACTCCGTGTCCACAAGAGGGTGGTGGTGGCCAGGCTTTCCTCGCTGTCCTGTGTCCGCCCTGCTCCGCTCTTCCCTTGTGGCTTCCTGGTAGTTGTGCGAGGCAGTAAAACCCGCTCTCTGCCAAACTGGCTTCATCGCGGGAGCTCTGCTCACCTCGCTGGACATCGCTGTCCATCCCTGCACAGCTCTGCACTCTCTGCCTGTGCTCTGGCTCAGCTGCTGGCTCTGGCCACGTTCCCGTCGGTGGCTGATGCTCATCCTCAGTGTTCTCGCGGCGAAGACGAGCTTTTTATTTACGTGCTTGTCCCCGCTTCAAACTGGGCCGGGCCAGCTGAGCTGCTAGGCTGCTTCAGTGGATGCAGTAGTTGATGTCTCACAGCAGTGAGTTTATTTTCATAGCGGTGTCTGCCAGGAAACATCTCATACAGATATTTGAGATGTTACTTGCCAGAGGCCAAGCACTTAGCTGAGTATATTTGCAGAAGATAGAGTGATTATAGCGGGTGCATATTCTCTGAGTGTTTTCTTCTCAGTTCAGTGCTCCCATCTATAATGTCTTTTGCACAAAAGCGACACACTTTTTTTAATGCTACATTTGCTTTCAAATAAACAGACTTACTGTTCTGATCCTTCCTCAGCTTTGACCCAGTGTTGGTGTCTTAATGGTGGCTCGTGACTGGCATTATACTGAACTATTTCTTCCTTCTTGGCTTGGCAAAAAAAAATCTGCTGTTGCCTTCAAAAGACCTCCTGCTTGGAGCACTCTTCTTGCCAGTTCTTGGTCCTGGTCATACACTGCTTGTCCATGTAGCTTGGAAAACTTTATTCTCCAGTACCAACCTTTCCAAAAGGGAAAGTCCTGTGCTGGTGTTTGCTGCTGGATATGCAAAGTACAAATCTCTTCTGTAATTACAAAGTTTTTGCTGGTTTCCTTTTTTGAGAATGTCATGTCAAAACAAAACAAACAAAAAACACCCCCTCAGTATTCAGACGGGCTTGTCCTGGAGTAGCAAAGCTCTCCTCTGGATTTACTTGTTTCCACTATGTCTTTTCTCGAACATCTCTTTCCCCTTATCTCAATTTTCTTTGTCTTTCAAATATTAGAGAGACTTTTTTAAACTATTTTTTTCAGTGGCAGAAGGAAAGTAATTTCCCCTTTTTGTCTCTGTCAGAAGAATTTCATTGCTTTCCTGGGTTCAGCTTTCTCCTGGAGTCCTTAAAATCTCTCTTTTTAACCAGTCTGTTACCTCAGTCTTTTTTAAACCTATTTGAAATCAGAATAGTCAATCTTATCAAGCACAGTTGTGGCAATCTGTCAACTTTAGGTGCAGTGTATAAAATGCATTATGTGATTTGTGATTAATCATAATTGTTCTGCAGAGCTTTGAGGAGCTCTTAGGATTACTAACTACCTAAATGTATGGGGAGCAAACCAAAATGAGCTCCTTTTGGCTGCTTCTGTACGTGCAGCTTTGGTGGCTGTTCTGCCTCAACTGCCTGTCCTCGTTTGCCAGCCTGCAGGCAGGGATGTCTCATCCTTGTCAGTCAGCTTCTGAGATGCTCTTTGTTCAGAATTGAGTATCTGATTTTAATCTGTCGCTGCTGCACGTGTATTGGAGCCCTTCACGGCACAGCAGTATAAAATGGGTGCTTTTTAATATGAGGGCCAAGTAGTTTGTTGGCCATTCAGAATGGCTGGGCTCTAGATAAACATGGCATTTCCAATGCTCACATTTTTATTGCAGTCTGCAGTGTTGGACTTTCAAATTGCTGGTTCCTGGATGGAATTCAATGCTTTAAGAGTGCCAGGATATCCACAAAAACTGCATCTAAATTTCCCAAATAGAGGAAAAAATTTACAATGTGCCTGGAATATGGTGCAGAAACTCCCCCCTTCTTCCCTCTCCCAGTTCTGAATCTGTAACTTAAAACAACCTTCCCCTCCAAAGCCCCCATGTTTTTAGTTTTGTGGTTTTTTTTCTTTGCTTGTTTGTATTTTCCCAAGACATTACAGGTCCTGAAGAAGAGTGTGTTTCACTTCTGTTCTTCCCCCCTTTAATTCACAGGGTCATGAAAAGAAAGCGGAGCTGCGGGGACAGTGGTTCTGCTTCGTTCCTGTTGCTGTGCTGGGTTCTCTGCTGCCGGTGCATCCTAGATGCTCAGGAACATAACATCTGCCTTTATTGTAGGCTGCTCATTTCTGCGGTCATCCTCAAATAATTGAGTGTGCACTCCCTAGAGCTTGCACCTTCAGCTGCTGGATAGTCCCAAAATGTGTTAAATTTTCTGGGCTGCAGTACAGTCAGGTGGTCTTTCCTGATCCTGGTCTTCCCGCTGCCTTCTTAGTCCAGTGGCTTAGAAGAAAAAAAAAAAAAATCCTCAGAGCTGGCAAGCTCAGTCATTCACTGACTGCGTGTTGGAATGGTGGCTGCCCTATTTGAGATTGCGTTTGGTGTGTGAATAACTGAAATCTGCAAAATGACCTGTCTGGTGGAGAGCTTGAACATATGTGCACACGCAGGAGTATTTGGGGAAGGCAGGGAAGGGCTCTGGATGCTTATGCAAGTCTAGACAGTCTGATGTGGTGCAAATATGTTTAAACTGAAGTCACCAAGTAGCCTCCTTTCCTTTTCCTAAGCAAGGAAACGATGCATACAAGTCAGTCTGTTGTCAGTACTAAACTCACTCATCTAGGTGTCTCCTTCTCGTTGCTTTTATCTTTCTTGCAATGCTGGAGGGATTTGAATCATATCCAGAGATGTAGCCAGAGCGCATCCACGGAGACAGTGTGTGCATTCATACATAACACTCACACTGTGACAGGTTCTTCTTTCCATCATGTTGTGGTCCTTGTTTTAATTAGTTGCTTTTGACTAGAGTTGATGTTTTTGGCTTGCATGGGTGAACGGATTGATTTTTTTCAGGAGTGTTTTGCCTGTTAGATTGGGTTCTGATGAGCAAATGATGCTTAGAGAGCAGCGTGGGGCCGCACCAGCCAGCGTATCTGCAGGTGTCGGGAGCACATTCACCCAAACGTTTCTGTCGCTTTACCTCTAGACACGGATTTTGCCCAGCACAGAGCCCACTGCTACAGCCCAAGGTCACTGGGGGCTTAAAATTCATCTTTGTTGTTTTCTAAAGCCTGTACTGAACTGGACTTCTGATTCCGTAAGAATACGTGTATGCTCTTGATCTGCAATTCTTACTGCTGGCTTTTCTTCCCATAAGCTTTTGATGTTAAAAATACTGTTTAAAAAGCTGCCGTTCAATATATTTGTGTAGACACCACATACCGAGTGCTCCTAGTCCTCTTCTGACTCTTCTGCATGTTTGCTTGTTTTTATTCTGCTTTTCTCACCCCAACAGTGTGGTTGGGGCATCAGCCTGGGATTCTGATTCACTGTTTCCTTAGGTTAATGTTGCTTTTGCAGTGAGCAAATGCTGTTAGCAAATTCTCAGCACTTGTCTGCAGGAACCTTTCTTAACAAACCGCATGATTTATGGTGGAAACACAAACGTAAATTGAATTCATTTCCTGTGTGTTAATATGTGAGATAGCAGAGTAAGCTAAGGCATATTGGTACTATACAAAGACCATATATCTAAGGAGAAATCCTCATTATTTATAATCTCTCACTCCTTTTTCAGATTTTTGTGTAACTTTTACCGTGATCAGTTGCAAAACAAGGTGCTCTCCAGATGCTAACTCTTTTATACAGAGATATTAAGTGGTTTTAGTTGCTGGAGATCACATCTGTACTTAAACTATCAACCCACATTGAAAAGATTCATGTGGCATTGCCCATGTCTGTGGAATTTGGTGGTGTTGTCCTGCCTGTCTGAGGGCTAAAAAAAGAGTTTGTCATATCAAATCATCCAAGATCATCGTCTTCCCAGAGTATACATTTATATGCTTATATTCTGTGTAATTATATTGTTAAAATCAGGAATTTTTGTTTTTACTGCTGCACTTTGCAAGAGGGGAAAAATCCCTGGATATATGTGTGTCTATATCTTTGTATAGCTAGAAGGATATATGTGTCTTTACTATAGTCTTACTAAACGGTTCTAAGCAGTTGGTTTGCAAACTGACATCTGTGAGTCAGTTTAATTCCTAAATTTGGTTTATTGCAATAAATAACTGAGCAATAAGTTTGTGGTAGACTCTTTTTAAGAAAATTAAATGACCCCAGGAATTATTTTCAGGACAACAGAAAAAACAGTTTATTTTTATAGACCCAGCGTTGCTTTGCATTTTACTAAATGGGTCATGCATGACAGAGCCCTGTAAATCTGGGATTTGGTTTGTGCTTCTCCGATATATCCATTGCCTGGTCGGTCTCTCTAACAAGTGAGATGCAAAAAAAAACACTGAAACTGAGCTTTCTTTTCGTTTGAATGATCTAAAATATTTTGAGATTGACAATATTCCTTCTGAATTGTTATGGATCTGAAAGGGGAGTAGGAGGGTATTTATTGAGACTTGTTCTGAACCTCTTGACAGATTATCTTGTTTCTTTTCTTTTCCATGATGCAGGGTGCACTCCTAGGAAGTGTGGAAGAGGTGTCACTGATGCAGTGATCACGAGGGAGGAAGCTGAAAGAATCCGTAGGTAAATCTCTTTTCTTCTGCCTTTCTTTTTAGAAGGGTTTTAGTTTGTATTGTAGAGGAAGCTGCTCATACTGATGGTGTGCTTGTGCCTAAGGTGTACCTGTGGCACAAATTTTTTTAGCTGAAATATTAAGGAGAGGGATTAAACAGGCTAAAGCATAAAAAGGCCTTTTTTTTTCCTAAACCATTTTTGCATTTTTTGCTTTAATTAGGGCTGTTCTCTTTTGTATAGAATCTGTCTAGGTCACTGTGTGGCATGGGGGCTGTAGACAGTAATTCGCATCCGAAAGGAAGATGGTATTCTCTGGATTAAATGGATTTTAAATGATTTTTAACTTGGCCTTCTGTTCCTCCTGGTCTTGAAAAACAACAAAATACTAAAACCCTTCTTTTAGCCTCTTTCTGGAGAGTCATGAGCTGGTGCTGACTGTGTGGCATCTTTTATGAATATGAAGCGGTGGGTTTAATCAAGCAATAGGAGGCCCTGGCAGATTATGGCGTTAGGTTTTATGTGACGTGTCAACTAGCACTGACTGAAGAGCCCTGTGTTGTAAGTAATGGCATTAAAAACAAATCCGTTCTCACCTGAGCTTACTGTTTTGCCTACAGGATAGCGGAGAGGGGCCTCTCCTTGGGAGGATCTGATGGAGGGGTAAGCAATACCATGTTACATTTAATATCCTTTTGCTCTAAGGAAAGCTTTGAGTTTATAAATGCATTTGGGGGCTAGTGGAGAGGAGCTGAAATGGAGAATTTTTCCTTACGTTCAGATTTGCGAAAATTTCACCTGAAAGTTTTCCTTCCCTAACTAGTTACCTCTGCTAGTGGTGAAATTAAGGATGTCAGTACAGCCGACACGGTCCGTGTAACTCGGCTGCCTTCATGTTTCCAGTGCCTCTGTTGAACTCTCTGTTACGGGGCATGGTTTCCTCTTCTGCATTCGGAATCGGTTACTGCAGCAGAAGTGCACAGGTCTGACTGCTTTTTTTAAGAAGCTAAATCCCAGTGGAGCACAACTACCCCTCAGAAATTGGTTTTGTGCAGCGACAAGAAGTGTCATGTAATATCTCATGTAGAGTTTTAAATAAAAACCTTCAAAATGAAAAAGCTTAAAGAATGAAAACAAAGCCATTTCTTCTTTAGCAAGAGTGTTTCCTTTAACGTCTTTCCCCTGTCTTTGCTCTTGGGTTTTTATTGTTGGTGAACAGAAACTGTTTCTGGAATATTTGTAAACATTAGTACTGCTTCAGGCATCTGCTAAGCTAGAGCATCTATTAAGAGAAGAGAAAGAGGTTTTGCTGAAAAAACAAGATGTTATCATGCTTAGGATTGCCAGGAAGAGTTTGTGAAAAATGTAAACTGAGAAATTTATGCAGTGTTTCCAGTCTAAAATGGTATCTTTGAAAGATCTAATGTTCTCTATTGACTCAGGATTCCTTGGATTTTTCAACTTTGTGGCTGGAAATCTTGCCCTTTTGGCCAGATTACGCAGCCTTTTTAGATCTGCCGCTGAACTCCTGTCAGGAGGCTGTCAAGATGGTTTTCTATCTCCCTCTTCTCTTGGGACCTAGATGTGATTTTCATTAGGGTTCCACAAAGAGGGATTGAAAGGACAGTGCTCAGCACAGAACAGAGATGGTTTTATGGGTTTCATGGGCTCAGCTCAGAGAGTGACCGACCAGCTGAGGGAGCTGGGGAAGCAGAGACAGGGCAGTCTGAGGGGAGAGATGAGGAGGTGAATGTGGCACAGGGCTGCGCTGAGCTCCCGCACTGGGTTACTGGGACAACAAACCAAACTTTGTCAGATACAAATCTGCTCTCTGAATCATCCTGGGGGCCTTGCTCTGTGGACTTTGAAAGGAGAGAGAGAAGCTGGGAAGATTCTATCATTGCAATAAGATAAAGTTCTGTAAGAAATCTGATATCCTCGGGGAGGTCTGTGCTGTCATGCAGATCTTACGCTTCTCATAATGTGCAAATGTGAGAAAGTTACTGAGTGCTGTTACTCCATGGGGAAAGGTGTGAGATAGAAGCTGTGTGCATTGAGCCTTTTGTCCAAATAGTGGAGAGGCACCAAAAGATGCTGCCCAGTGTTTCCTAGGGGTTGTGTTTCAGGGAAGCTTTTGGACATAGTCTCTTTACTTGTTTTCTTTTATACTTTTTTTTTCTCTGTTCTGCCTCTTTCTCTGTGATGTGTGTGCAGGTATATTCTTCATGTCATGGAGGGAATCAACTCCTGATATTGCTATCTTAGCTCCCAGATATTGTCAAGTGTTGATGAAGTGATCTCTCTGTCTTAGAGTCTTTATCCTCTTTTTAAAACTCTCATCTGGATAGCACCAAAATATTTCAAGTCTTATTTTGTTTAACTGCATTGCACATATACCTCCAAGCTTCAGGTGTATTGGGTTGAATGTGCTCTGTTGCTTTTTTTTGAAGATTTGCTTAAGCAATTCCTTGTTTCTGTTCTTTATTTATTTTTATTTTTTTGTAGACAACTTGACCCCTTTACCATTCCTAATGAAGCTTCCTGAAATTCCTGCTGTGGTACTGGCTGTATTTGTATCTCTCTCCTTTCCTCCCAGCACGTGTCTGGTTTCTGTCAGTCATATCACTTATATTTCCATGCCACAGAAATTGACTTGTGTGTGTGTGGCTTGGTATAATTTGAAGAGCTAAATCTGTGATCAGTTCTCCTTTGACTGCTACCCTCTCAGTTCCTCAGAGAGCTGAAGTGTTTCCATCCATTTGTGTTGAGAAAGTCTTGGCAGGTCTCCAAACTACTGCAAGGTCCCTGCTGACATGCTCCAGTCTTTCTTCCTCCTCTTCCTTTCTAATTGTTCCTAGATTTATATATATGTGTGTGTGTGTGTATATAAATCAAATATATATCTGTATCCTATTCGATTCCAATATATACATTGTGCGTGTATATATGTGTGTGTGGAGGTAGATGAGGCTATTACAGTCTTGTAGGCAAACTTGCAACAGAATCCAAGCCAGGGCACCTGCTTGTACCCACTAATGCACTTCTTTCTTTTGTAGATCTCTGCAGATTGCAGTTATAAAATAGTTTTGCACTCTGTTCTTTCTCTCATTCACAGAATGTCATTTGCATTAGTTACTTTGACACTGGTTGCCCGCCCGTTTTTTTTTTTTTTTCTTCCCTATAATGATAATGACTTTCCCCTTTTGTCCCTACCTTTTATTTCTTGCAGGCTCCCCCTGCTTGAGTTTCTCTTTAGTCATGACTCATTCATTCACATCCTGATAGGTGCTGTCGTCATAACTTCTCTCCAGTGTAAATGAAACTTGACTCATTATCAAATCTACTGGCATGTTTTTAGAAGCACCAGAAGAGAAATCCATTAATGCAGCCAGCCAGCTCTCCTGCATTGATTGCAGAGATTGGTAGGAGTAGTTACCTGAACCTCCCTTTTGCAGGGAAAATTAAATTTCTTGGTCAGTGAAAGAAGCAAGCAGCACATGTAGCTATTATCCCAAACAAGGGTTTCTGATATGTGCACACAGGCTCATGTATGGAGCAGAATTTCTGCAGGTGGTGTCACTCTTTGTTTTGCTTTCAGCCCTCCTAGCCAGACCTTGAAGTCCTCAAAATGCTCCCTGTTCTGCATCTTCCTGGGAGAGGATAATGCCTCTGTGTAGCACATTTCCTGCTACCTACTTACTGCAGGACACACAGTTTCCATCCTTCATGTTTAGCATCCTAACATCTTTTGCAAGATACTGATACTTGGCAGTGCGTCCCTACTTTACTTTGTTCTTGTACAAGTGCGTGTTGATGTGACTGGCTTTACACGAGGCAACTTGAGAGGAACGAGTTGTGTCTGATCTGTCTGAGCAGCTCGGCATAAACTTGTACTGGGCACCCTAGGCAAATATTGCCTTCAGTCTCCACACTAATTGCCTGCATCTCTTGGAATCTGAAGGATGTATAAATAATTAAATTCCTTACAGACCTCTGAGCATCTGCAGCTTGAGGAAGCATCTGTGTATGTTTAGGAAGCGTGCTGCAAGCACGTGAGAGGCATTTTTATTTATTTATTTACTTTATTTATTTATTTATTTATTAGTGATGGTTGAGCAAAGCTTGACCTAAGAGCTGCTCTGGGATGGATATGAGATGACCTTTCCTTGCAGCTCTTTGTGGCTTTTGGAGCACTTTGAGAAGGAGAGGTTTGAAATGCACATGCTGTGTCCATTGAAGCAACTCATTACTTTATACGTTTTAAAAGGTTCAGGAGTAAATAACATTACCCACAGGGGTAAATAACACGGATAAAGTTTATTAAAGGAAGGTTGTTGTTATGTCTCACTTCTAAATGGGAACCTCACTGAGGTTCCTCTGTTGCAGTACTGAGGCTCAAGACAGCAGCCTGCAGCAGTCTCTTTTGCCAGGAGGTCAGGGATGTCTTTCAGAAGCCCGTGATCCGGAGGAGGAGGAAGGGGAATGATGCTTGGAGCTTGGGTTGAATGGGAAGGCGGATTGCTGGGCCGTTTTAGTCCCTTTGGTGACAGTGAGATAGACTAGTGCAGCTGGATGTTTTCAGTATGGAAAAGACTTCCACTGAGCAAACAGATTTTTAGATAAAATTGAACTCATGCAAAGATAACTTATATTTTGTAGACAGCATTCAAAAGCAGACTTTATTCAGTTTAGAAATACTTTAAAGTCCTGGGATGTGTGCCTCTGCCCTAGAAAATCTGCATCTCCATCATTTTGGTTTTGGCTTGAGGTAAACAGAAGTGTTTAACTGAATCAGAGGGAGAAATAGATTTAATTTGTATATGAAAAGACTTTTTCATCTTTTACAGCAATCAGATTTATTTACATTTTTAAATGCATCATCTGACTCTAGCAAAACTTAGAGTTGTAGTTGTTCCTATAAACAGGCTTTCATATTGGTATTATTTAATATGAGAAGTGCACAGGAACTGGGAGGGAGTAGTTTTTAGTAACAAGTGGTGGGTAAAAAAGCATTAGTGCTGCTATTCAAGCACTTGACAAATTTTGGAAAATCATCTGTGTGTGGAGGGGGAATACCTTGAAGAAGGAATCCAGGAATGCAGTATCCTTGGCCAGTGGAAAAAGATTGTTAATTATTTGTCAGATAAGACACAGGGCTGCTATTCCTGACATTCTTATCTGTAGTATTTTATTTTTTTGTCCATATATATATATATATATATATATATACACACACACACACACACACATACATACATATATATATATATTTATGTATGTGTGTGTGGATGTCTCTAAATATATATCTATGTACACAACAGTCTGAGGAAGACTGGCAGCAGTAAGACAAAATAAGCATTAGTATTGGGAATCCTTTTAAAAACTGGTAACTTAGGATAAGAAAAAGTTGCAGGTAACCTAGGATAGTTATTTAAGGTCATAATTAAATAATGACAAAGCTTTTCATACTCCTTTTCCCTCTTATTTATTTGTTTGCTTATTTATTTAACATTTGTCTCTTTTTTTCCCAGGCTTCTATTTTAGATTTACACTCTGGAGCTCTTTCACTGGGGAAGCATTTTGTCAACCTGTACAGGTAAAACAGAGTTGTGACTCATTTGATTTCTCAAGGCTGTGAAGAATGAGGTTAACAGTGTCACACTGTAGGAGTTGGATTTGCCACTGTTTCTATGACCTGTAAAAAACCTCTGAAAAACTAACATTTTTTTTTTTTAAACTGAGTTCTTTGAGAGCTACTTACAGCTTTTTCTTTTGAGTTTTCTTTCACGCACCAGGAAATAATATATTTTTATCATAGTTATTACCTGTAGTTTTATCATCAAAATAAAAGAGATCAAGCACCCTGTGAACTTTAAATATTTGAATCTGCAGGCTTGTATTATGAAGTGGGAAGGGAGATTTTCACTTCTGGCAAAATCTGTTATCACTTGCTGCATTTTATTCCTTTTTAATATTTAATCCTTCAACCCTTGAACAGTGCTTTGGGAACATCACATTTCCTACAAATAATGATTTTTATTATGTTTTAAATTATTAATTGTGGGTAAAGCAGGTGGGTGTGGGAATGCGGTTTGCTATTACCCGAGCTGGTTAATTTCTCTTTCAGACTCGTGTTTAATTTTTCAGGTACTTTGGGGACAAAATTCGAGATATCTTCACAGAAGAGGATTTTGCATTATATCGGTAAAGAAATTCAATAACTGCTGATGGAATGACAAAACATAATTTGGCTTTTGGTAGAGTGCTCTGATGGATTCAGTCATACAATTTTATTTGCTGCTCAAAGTAGTAATCTCTGTGCAAACTAAGCAGACACTGAGGAAAATAATTTAAAGGACCTTTTAGTAACTATTTGGTTAGTTCAGAGCATGAAGATGTTCTATCTGCATTTCTGATGTCAGGATAATATGGATGATATAGGTGTGTAGAGCTGCCATGGTTCTGATTACATTTCATTTTCTTTAAGTGGTCAATGAGGAGAAATGCTAATTTGTATAATTTATCACTACAGACTATCCCTGTAGTGTTGGGCTGCCACCAAGCCTATGAACATTGTGTTTCTCCCTTTATTGGGAAAGGAGGTAGCAGCAAAAAGATACCTAATGTTGAGCTTAACTGGCACCTCTACTTAATCATCTGTTGTTTTCCATCGTTTGGACTAAAATCTCATTGCTGTAAGGCTTCATTTCACAGGTTATCGGAAGGATGGCTCAATATTGATGTGAGGTATGTCCAGTTCTGGTGGCCGCTGGTCCTGCAGACCTGTGAGCAGGGAGAGCTGCTTCCTCAGAGCTCTGTGCTTGTCGGAACGTGTTAGCTGTAGATGCAAGGCTTAGGTTGTAAAACTTCCCCATCAACTCCTGTTTCACACCTGCTTTTCAAGAGATGTTGCATTAAGTGGTAAGGACAGTCCTATGCTGTTAATGCTTTAGAAACTTGAGTCTTTTGGGAAGTGTATCAAAACATTAATAGTGATAAAGCAGAAAGAGGAAGGACTTGCATTCCTGGTGTTCTTTCTGTCTAGCAAGGCAGAGCATATTTTGTCCCTAAGAAGCAAGAATATGAAATACTGCTCTAATATAATACCTTTGGCATCTCATTCTTTCAGCTTTCCTGCAGACCTGCTCGTATATGTAGCGTAGACAACAAAGTTAACAAGTTCCATGTGCATGAAGGTGTGTGGCAGACATTTAGGAACAAGCATTCAGTGTTGCCTGGACACAGTAAATCTTTAGCTATGCATTTGCATAGCTTTTCACAACTTAAAATTACTTGTCTTGAATGCTTTAAAGTCCAGTTTTAAAGTTTTCTAATTGTTTTAGTAGTTTTTCTTGCCTTTGTAGAGGAATCTGAGCTCCCTCTAGTGCCTGAAGTAATATTAAAAGGCAAAATAAATTCCTCAGAAGTGGAGTGTGAGTGGAATACAGATATCTTGCTAGTTCTATTACTCTAGTTTATCTTAAGAAAATATTAACCATTTATACTATAAGATTATTTGACTTGACTTTTTTTAGATAACATTATCTTGTCAATGAATTAGGTGCCCCTGCTTGAGCATGGGGATTGGACTAGATGATCTCTAGAGGCCCCTTGCAGCCTCAACCATTCTGTAATACTTTGAATTTCTCTTTCAAATATGCTTACCTCTGAGCCCCAACACATCACAGAAATGTGATGCTTTCTTGATTGGTAATGAGCATTGCATGAATATGGAAAAATTAAGTCTATGCTTCACCATGATGGTGAAGAATAATTGGGAGAGAGTTGTCTTTGGTCTTATATATATATGTATATCTGTATATGATCAAAGAATTTGTAGAAATTATGTGAGTAGTTGGGGGCAGGGGGTGCCTTACTAAAGGGTTTTAGTGTTTAATATGAATCGAAATTCATACAAGTCATGTAAACATTTCTGCTCCTTACTTTATGGAATGAGACAGCTGTCTGGGAATATGCTAGGCTGGTACAGGGGATGTTTCAGTCTGCTGGATACAAATCTTATGTGGTATATATTACAAAATGCTTTTATTCATATTAATGGCCATGCTTGAGCGCAGGCTGTAGTAGCTTATGTCTGTACTGAATGGTTTTGTGCTATCCTTGGGAACATTTATTTTTATTACTTCCATTTACCTAGCAAGGTCTGTTTAAAAATACACCCTTGAGAGAAATAACTAAAAATAATTTGTGCCTGAGTATTACTGATTACGGCAATAACAAATATAAGTAGACATCCTGAGCCAGGAGGCTGGTTTCTAAGCTGTCTATGTCAAAATTATGTTGCTTCAAGAATCAATTACAATTTTTAGGCTGATGTTTTATCCTCTAACTGCCAAACTTATTACTGCAATTCCCCTTGTGTCACATAATAGATGTATTTTTTTTCTAAAAAGAGGCCTTTAAATCTGGATGCTTGGTTTAAAGGTTGTAACTTCAGTTAAAAAAATGGCAACATCAAAGATTTATTTCTCAAATTCCTCAATTCACTGAGACACAGATGCAAAACGAGTGGAGAGAGCTGGGGGGGTTTCCTTTTCCCTCTCTTTCTGTGTGTGCGATTTCTGTTAAAACTCTCTGGTTGCAGAAGAACCTTCTGCATCTCTTTGTGCTGCTTTTTACTTGGAATCGTGCAGAGACTTTGGCAACTGGGCTAGAAGAGTTGTCTGGTTTCCTGGAGCTTTTTGAGCATTCCCGTCACTGTAGCTGAAATCCCACCTTACACAGCGACTCTTAACAGTGCGTTTTTTCTGACAGCATTTTTATTCTGCAGGAACTTTTGTGTGATGCTTTAGTTCTTGATCCCAGTCCTCCTCCTTGTTGCTGCCAGTGCATTACACAGGAAACTTCATTAGCTTGTGAACATCCTTTTGTTTTAGTTTTGTTTTCCTTAGACTTTGAGCTACTTTATTGGCTTCTGTTATTTTCCTTTGTCCTCGCTCATCCTTCCAATTATGAAACTGGCTTCAGTAGCTACTTTTATAGAAGATGGTCAAGTATTCTTTCCAGTGAGTTCTGCTCTTCCTTTTCACAAGTCTGACTTGTGCATTTTGGTATCCTGTGGTGATTTATTGAAAATATGCAAGGATTAAGGCTGGCCAATTCTGGGAGGGGTTCAGGTTTTACTTGCATTGCTGGCTGGATTTTTCACTCATTTACCTACTGCAAGAGCAGAGCTCTGTTCAGTGCATCTGATAGAACAGGGTCACATCCTGAGCACGTGGAATGATGAAGCCCTGGAAAGGGGTTTGTACCAGCCAGCACATGGCATGGGCTGGGTTGTTTTGCTTGTGCTTCGAATGCTTCATTTGGAGTTCCATGAAGCTAATCAATGTGTTCCCACTCAATATGGGTTGGTTGGGCCTTGAAAAAATAACTTGACTTTTCTCCTGTTCTCACAAATATTTCTAAGAGGACAGTGAAGGCAAAGTGGAAGATTAAGTGTCCTCTGAAATAGATTTTTAGAAGTGGGAAAGGAGTCAGCCTGGAAGAGGAAGCAGTATTGGAGAGCAGTACAACTCCTGGATATTTAAAGTCATGTCAAGACTGTTGCCTGGCTACTTCAGAGTGGAAGTATTCCAGCTGCAATTGGCCACCGGCATCAGGCCAGGGAATATTTATTATTTGTGGGTTGGGCTGTTAATTTTTGAGTTGGGTTGTTCAAAGTGCCAGCTGTGCTTGGGATGCAATTCATGGTAAGGAGAGACAAGTGGTTACATATATAAAAGATAATACACAGAAATATTAATGTATTCCATTAGAAGAATCACAAGTGTGTTTAATTATTTGTTTATTTTTTAAGTGTGCTTCTGCAGAAGCACTTGGGTAAGAAGAATAGACAGACTAATGCAGTAGTCAAGAATGTGCTAATACTGGGAGAAAGCAATATAAAGATATTTATGAAGTACAGGGAATTGGATTTTCCACTTTTACTATTTCATTCTTTGCTTTTTTTTTTTTTTTTTTTTTTTTTTTTTTTAAAAAAAAAAAAAAAAAACTTCCTCAAGGTTAAATGCTGGCTGTCTGTGTTTACTGGGGGAATTAACCAATGATATTCCTCATCACCATAGTTTCTTTAAGGTCATTGCTTGAACTGATGCTGGGGGTTCTGGACACCCCTATTCTAGCTCTATATGTAGTTATTTTTCTTACGAAAGAAACTGTAGGATGCTTCTGTATAAGTATTATTTTATAGTAAAGGATGATGGATTAATACTGTCTTCCTTCTATTTTTATAATGTAAAAAGAAAAAAAAATCATGTTTTTTCCCTTTTTTTTTTTTTTTTTCTAAGAAGTATAGGAACAACCTAGATAGAGACACAGTGGTTGAAAATTTCAAAATATTTGGGAAAGACACCTTGCATTCATATTTTATTTTTTTTAGGAAAAATCTGGTTTGGACATGGGTACATGTGCTGACCCGGAACCCTGAATTCTTGGTGTCTGAAACTATTAAAAAAAAAAAAAAAACCTCAAGTGGCAACCCTTGATGAAGATGCAACTTTCTAGTCATCTCCTGTGGACTGAAATTGTTTATATGGAAAACTCTGTTTAACTTTCCATAGTTAATAAATGCGGTGATATGGATGGAATTTGTTTACGCAAAGACATTTGTAAAGCCAGGCTGAAGGGAGTAGAGGGCTGGGGAGCTGCAGGAGAGGTTTGTGCTGTTCGAGCTGTGTTTCCCCGCTGAGCCCGTCGTGTTGGTTTTCTTTGCAGTGACGTGAGGCAGCGAATCCAGCAGAGAATTGCTCAGGTGTTCGGGATCAGCCCGTCCTTGCTGTACCTGACGAAGCCGACGTTCTTCTCGAGGATAAACAACACGGAAGCCAAAACGACGCACGATGAGTACTGGCACCCCCATATCGACAAGGTGAGTGGGAGGCTGAGATGGGAAGACAGCGTTGCCTTTTGCTGTTAGATCCCTCAAAGTCTGGTCCCCAAATCGTTAAACAAGAAGAGTCGAATATGCTTGCTAGCTGGTGCTTGCAAAAGCATTTTCAGTGGGAGCAACCAAAGGGAAGGAGAAACGAACTTATTAGAAACACAGGGTCATCCCTTTTGTTTTCTTTTTGTGTTGTGTTCTGCTGGAATTGATGTGAAAATCGCTACTTGAGAATCTCTGCCTTGTTAGAAATGTTGAACAAAGTGACCTCCACCCACAAAATGTTTCAGTTCCCTGAAACCTGTGTTTCCAGCTATTGCTCTTTGAGCCAACAAGTAGCAGGAGCTGATTCAAAAGCTTTAGATTTCAGTTATGTGTAACCTGTGGGTTGTGTATTTGCTTTGTTTTTAACTGCGTGTTCTGCAAGGGGATAGGGCACACTCTTCTAACAGCTTGGTGTTTTACTGTTTTAAGAACAGAAATACTGAGACTTTTTTTAAAAAAACATGTAGATTCTTCTATCTGTGGACTCGTACATTAATACTTTTAAGTTTCTAAATGGGTTTAACCAGTTTGGGATTGGTGTTGAATTTAACTGAGGTCAACGGGTCTGTAGATACAAACACAAAGAAAGAATGGAAAAATCAAATGTTCCTTTTCTTTTTTAAAAAAATATGCCTTTGCTAGGATTTAAAGGTTAGAATCACTCTACAGGTCGCTGAAATAGAATCAGGTAAAACTTATTCCATCAAAATTCCTCCATGTTTCACCCTGGAGGTTACAGTGTACCTTGAAGTGTGTGACCTAACCCATCCAAAACTACAAATCAAATGGAGAAATATTCTTTACTTTGAAAATGTTTCGTGGTGAAAGAAGCGGAGGAGAACATCCTATCTGTTGTTCCTCACTGCATTAGCACATGCTCTTGTGGTCCTCTTGTTGTGTTGCTATGCAGCCTCAATTGAGAAAGCGCAGGGACACAGCTGGAATAGCTGATGCAGCTCTGCTGTGAGGAAGGTGACGCCAGGGACACTGCGCAGTGGTTGATGTAGGAGAGATGAGACCAGCTTTTGGACTCTTGTGTTTTGAGAAAGCAGTGGTGTGAACAGTGCATAGCAGTGAAACCAGGCATGGAGAGGGATGACTTACAGGGTGCAGTTTATTGACTCCTACTAACAGTAACTGTTTGCAAAGTAAAAATTGTGCGTGGTTGATGGGACTTCACCATGTATTGCCATCACTGAAAGGAACAACAACCTGGTGATCCTGCACAGTAAATTCGTAGGTTTTTCACCACTGTGTTTTGTCTCTGCCTAAACATCAGATTTGCCAGTGGTTCTCATAATTTCTTCACTCTGTTCTACATGTTTTGCATCAGTAAATGAGTATGGTAACCTTGCAATTGGGTCTTTCTACCTAAATGTCTCCTACAATGTCCCAAGTTATTTTTTAATTTAAATTTTAATTTATTTTTATTTTTATTGTTATTTGGAAGCAAATCTTTTTTCTTTTTTGTGAAGAGAACTGGTTTTCTCTGTGGAAACCGCTTCTCTGTTGTGGTGTCCTGACATGATGGACAGCAGGCTGGATGTTTTTCTCTTCTAACCCATCTGTTTTGTCCATATTTTGCTTATTATCTCCCAGGCTGCCTGTTATGCGAGCAGATATGCCACAGCCTGGCTTTGACTTTTTATAAGCAACCCGCTCCCTCCAAAAAGCTTAAGAAAGCAAAGAAATCAAATCCAAAATATGGACTTTTAAGTTTACCATGCATAACCTCAACTAAACTACCCAGTACTCATAAGATAAGCTATTAATGATGGCAATGAAGACATAATGGTCTCACTTGGGACAGTTATAAAACATCCTCTTCAAAATCATGTAGAGTTTTTTTGCTAAAAATAACATATCTGCAATAAAATATGAAAATGTGACAGATGCTCAACTGGAAGCTGTTTTCTGAAAAAAAATGTGGTTGTGCAGTGAGAGTTAGACCTGTAACCTGTGCTATTTCTATACGGCCTCCAGAGCGGATATGAATGCTAGAAGTTGAACAGACGTCAAAGCTTTTATTTATTATTTGTGCCAGTGTTGGATGCTTTGAGCATTATCATTCTCCATGCTTTCGTCTTGTAGAAAAAAGGATCACTTTTGTTTAGTTACTGTGCAGGACAGCTCAATGATAGTTGCTCCTACAAGGATTTAACAATCTTTTTTTTCCTCTCTTTTTTCAAAATAACGGTAAAATCAAGCCTTTGGGAAATTCATATGAAATTTTGTTGTTGTTGTTTTTGTTTCCAAGTCTGAAGTGGTGCAGAACTGCATAATTTTTTCAAGAAAGTCAGAAAAAAAGGGTTCTTTTTGGTTCTTTCTGCTTGTGGGAAGTTAGAAGTCTCGTGTTCTTCTTGAAGGTGACACAACTGGAGGGTGCTACTGGGCATGAACATGTGCAAACTTTCTCCAAAACTCTCCTTGCTACCTGCATGATGCCAAGGTGCCAAGATATTGTGTGTGCACATTAGCATGTGCAACTGTAGGGTTCTTGGAGCATGTAGATATTTTTCTTGCCTTTTCCCTGAATTCCTGAGTGATATTGCAATTAGATCTTCCAGTCAGAGCATGCATGGTTTGGAAGATTTAAATTGCATAATAGTAGCGCATACATATTGTCTATGTGTGCAGTTTTGTTTCTTACCTAAAATATATTTGGTTTTTAGTTATATTGGAATAGAAACCCTGAGACCACCCAATCTTGCTGAATTTACAAACAGCTAAATCAAATGAAGAGTGTTGGCCCAAGATGGGCAGTTTCATCTTGGATGGAGTTTGTTTGGAGTTGAGCCTTGCAGAAGTGAAATGTGAGAAGGCAACAGTAATTCCATTAGAAATCTGGAGTCCAATGGCAGAATGGTTTTCAGTGTGCCTTAAGAGACGTAACGTGGGACGAGAAGAGTTCTGCAGGCCCCTGCTTGGACAAGGATCCTGTCATCCCTCACAGGCTTGCCAAGCACCACAATAAAATCAGTTCTATTTTATTTTTTCTTAATCTTCCATCATGGCAATTCTCCAGATTTTGGTCCCATTTTGGTCTGTATGGACCCTGTCTTTAACTTATGCAGCTTTCTTCCTCTCCCAGTTCTACCTCCTTTAACTCCCACACATTTTTAGGTGACGACCGTATTCCTTTTCAGCCTTCCTTTGCCGAAGCTGAACAAGCTGGGCCTGACCTGCGATCTGCTCTGTTTCTGTGACCCTCCTGGCAGCCCTCTCCTTCCTGGCTCTTGAAGCCATTACCAACAGTCTGGCCCAAGTCACTGCTTCACCAAACTCTTTCACTCTCCTTTTCCCCCTGAAGTCATTAGGAGCTTCATGAAATGCATCACAAATCTTGCTTCTGCTGTAGAACAGCATTGCCTTTGAAAAGCAGAGTTTTTCTTGTGTGTCCTCAGACCTGCTACCTCCCCTTACCTGCAGATCCTCATAATTTATAGAAAGATGCAGTTTGTAGCCTTGCGTTGCCTAATAAATAGGCACTACCAGGGGTGTTTGCAGTAAGAAGCTGCAGAGTTGGATGCTTTGAGGTGTTGAAATGGCACATACTCAGTAATTCCCATTTATTGCCTCATCTAGGTAGTAAATTTGGGTAAACATGGGGAGAAGGGGTTCATTAAAATGTTTTTCTTGTTTTTGCAATTTGGACTTTGTATGGAAGCACATCACTAGATTTGGCTTTTTTTTTTTTTTTTTTTTTTTTTTTTTTTTTTTTTTTTTTTTTATTTTTAAGCCCTTATGGTCAAAATACCAAAAAGAATAAGAATGAAAATGTCTTCCTGTTCCATCTGGTGCTGTGTTCACTCTAGTCATTGCCTGTACAGAATAGTATGTGCAACTGCTGTTGAGCCAAAATGTAATTGGCACTAATTAGTGTAGCTTTAAAGAAAAAAGTATATTTGGAGAACTTCTAAGTTTGGTAGCAGTCACCAGGTCAGATAAAACACTGCAAATTTATACAATAAATGCTATACATTTATGTAATAAGTGTCTAGTATTTTATAAAACATCTTTGCACATTTTTCTCTTTGACAGTATAATGCAGAACTTGCCTGAATCGCGCTATGCTTTAAAGAAATTGGAGAATACAGCCTTTTTAATGCTGTATCAATAGTATCTGTTAGGTAGACATAGACAGGGAGTATTTTTAGAATCTAGCTAAAGTTCCTGCTGTATTAAGACAGCTTCTTTCTGAGCTATCTAAAAAGAAATATTTTTTTTTTGTATCTTCAACGCACATCAAATAGGAAGGAAAGTACTCACACTTAAAAATGGGCTGAAACAGTCTTGTAGAAAGCTGCCTTTGACAATTTTTACCCTAAGCATCTACTGAGAAGAGTAGGAGTTCCTCCAAAAAATGAGTGTTTGTCTAGAAGATCTGATTCACTGGTGGGCTGAAGTCCCTGCACTGCAGCTAGCAGAGGAAAAGGAGGGTGACAAATGAGTAGCAGGTAAGGTTTGGGAGACCTCTAATTGCAGTTTTGTGCAAGGTAAAATTAATTCAAGATTTGTTCTTGGATCTGATTATCACCCATATGGTGAGATTCTTATCTGGATGATAACATACATAGTGCTCAGCCCTTATATATCGTCCTTAAAGTGATGCAAAGGGGCAATTACTCGTGCTACGTGGATGGTTTGCTAACTGTTTAGTAGGCTTTAGGCAGTTCCATAATAGTAGAAATATGGTATGTATCTTGTATGTGTATAGATACATGCATAACAGACTAGACTAGTAGAAACATATGTAATTTCTATAAACACATGGCTTATTTCTCTGCTTCTAGAGATCTTATTACTAAGTATGTGAAGATTGGGAAATTAGGAGAGCCTGATGCATCCAATTACTTAATTATTTATGTTCTGCTCAGACAAGAGTAGCATTTAATAATGCTAATGCTAATCTCCTCCTAGGTAACTTATGGCTCCTTTGACTATACTTCCTTGCTTTATCTGTCTGACTACGCTGAGGACTTCGGTGGTGGACGGTTCGTGTTTATGGATACAGATTCCAACAAGACTGTCGAGCCCCAAGCAGGTAAGAGGAGACTCTTGCTTTGCCCACACTGAGGCAGACCAAATTCTGCCCTTTTTAACGTGGTGAGTAGTGGTAGAGGAACGTAGCTTTTTACTTTTTTATTTTTCGGCTTGATAGAGTTATCTAGCATTAAGCAGCACAAAGCGACTTCCTTGGAAGTTCTAGGGCTCAGAGCTTTGAGCAAGTTATGACAGCTCAGCAGCTTCCTATGGCATAGAGAGCAAGATAACAGGGATGTGCTTAAACTACAGTGAGTGCAAAATAAAGCAATTTAAGCTTTTAACCTAAGCTTCCTTTACTGCTCAAGGCAGGCAGATGGGACCACAATTGCTTAGAGAGAGGCAGTTTCTTTCTGTGGTGGGGTAAGGATGGATGGTGACTCATTGACCAGCAGTAGCACTGGCTTCGATCAACTGAGAATTATCTGCATTCTGGGTTTGGTATCAGCTCAGCTGTGTTCTTGTGATTGCAAATAAACACTAATGGAAAGTATCTTCTCTTGTAAAATGTGTTGTTGCTACTTTGGACCAGAGCAGTTTAAACCAAGTGCAGGTTAGAGCTGCAGTTGTAGGAGCTGCAGAGGTTGGAGCTGAGTTCTGGGTAGCCGGGAGGGCGGCCGTCCCCTTGTACAGTGCTGGGGCAATTGCTCAGGCCACTTGCTGTGTGCTGCAGTCCCCCCACTTATTTTCAAGCAGTCTGCAGCTGTGAAACGGCCATTCGGCCCCATCCTTTTAGTTTGCAGGCTGTGCTGCAAGGTATTTGTGCTGTTCTAGGGGAAAAAGGAGGGGCAGAGGCGCTGAAGGAGGGGTGAGAAGGATTTTACACAGCATCTGGCTTCTGGCCGTTCCGTCCATTTGCACAGATTGTGTTTGCCTTCGCAAAACTCTGCGTTTGCACCTTTTGAAAAGAACCCCTGCCAAGTGGGCAGAGGAACTGCCTTTTAGAGAGGTGACATGTAGCACATGTCCACAGCAACAGGATTTTAATGCTGGTATCACCTTCTTTCCACACCCCTCTGCCAAGCACAGATTGGAAATCCCATGAGAATGTCACTACCTACGGCGCTACCTAAATAACTAAAATCCTATGAGAAAAGGTGTTAAAGGACAGCTGAATGTGGGGGCAGCCGTGCTGTGTTTTCTGCTTGGTGCTAAAATGCAGGTTATACTGAGGCAGTGGCCCTGGGATGTGGCTGCTGCTACTCCGAGGAGCTAAGATTTTCAGGTTCAGGATAGTTTTTTGCAGTTTCTCATATTAGAGTGCGCAGGAGAGATCTTAGGACTCTCAGTATTATTTGTAGTATGGTCTGTACCGTTGTCTAGTTCAATGGTTTAAAAAAAATACCTCTAGCTTTAAAAGAGAATTACAACTTACTCATTTAGAAGATCTTGTTTTTTTTTTTTTTTTTTTTTTTTTTTTTTTTTAATTTTTTTTTTTTTTTTTTTTTTTTTTTTTTTTTTTTTTTTTTATAATGGACATATCTAAGTTCCTACTGTCAGACCAGTTCACACGCACAGACCTTTGGACACTGACAGCAAAGCCTGGCAGCAAAGTAAAGGAGACCCAGCATCTTTGGCACCTATTGGGGCCCAAGAGAGACACATACGTGTGTTTTGCCTTAAGCTGGGGCCTCTGTCTGCTGCCAAAAATTCATGGCAGCAAGAGAGTTCTCAACTCCAAGTGAAATACTGTTTTAAAAGACTTTTTTTTCTCTCCCATATAAAGATTCAGTTCTAAAGTAGTATTTGTTGTTTATAAGTGCTCATTATTCCTGTTTCTCAAACTGATGCTTTGTGGTTTTGCTTTTATTTGATCCTTTAACTCTCTTAAACTAACTCAAATGTATTTTAATTCTTCCAGAATATAGGTTGGTAGCTCCTGTTTTACTGCAGTTTTACCGGTTTTATTTCTGTTTGACTAGTTGTTATTGCCTGCCTGGGATTCTGTGATAGCCTCGCTCTGCCTTACGTGCTTGTCTGTTTTTGCTGCAGGCCGCTATCCTTTGTCCAAGACATATTTATTAAAAAAAAAAAAAAACAGATTTCCAGTCACTGGCATTGCCTAGTGCCAGCAGACATAAATGTGTTTGTAACCGAATCTTCTGTGGGCTGTGTCTAGATTATGTTTTTATGGTGGACTTGTAAAAATGGGATTACATTCATCATATTCAAGTTAAATCAGATTCAGCAAATTTAAAATCTAATGGTAAATTAGCATTTCAAGAGGGAAGAAGCTGAACTGATCTCACTGCTACAGTGTAGAATCTTTTACAAAACAAACATATTCTGTCCACATCTTTTTCACTTTTGCTTTTTTCCTCCAATGTTTTCCCTTTTTTCCCCCCCAATAGCTAAGATTACAGTGATATGAAAGTGCTTTTAATTGGCATAACTTTGTAGAAGCTGAAGAGCTCTTAAAACAAGATCTTGTTTGGGGAAATAAGAAGCAAAAATACGACGTTAGGCCTTCTGTCCAGATTGGAGACTGTCATATTCTTGTTTTGCAGATGAGCTGGGTTGCTAGGGCTTGGGAAAGGGGGAGCTTTGGCCTAGAGAAGAAAAGAAATGGCACAAAAGTCTGTGTTACGACATTAAGTGTGGGTTAAAGTTGCAGCTGGATTGATATGGGGATACCTGGGTTCCCAATGTGCATGTATTATTGCTTGCTCTTTAAGATGATCTTTACTGTGCTTTTTTTCAGCTCACAGACAAGTTGATTTTATATATTTTTTCTTTATAGGGGGCTGGAGGGAAATGTTGCAATTCCACTGTGTGTGGAAGAACAATTTGTTTTGCAAAATGAATTCTGTGCGGTGGAGAGTACAAACTGACCTTTCATTTTCCTTCCTTGAATATTTTCATGACTGTCATAGGAAACTTGCATTTCTGTAAGTGTAAAAATACTTGTGATGAAGATATGAACCGTTTGGGAATCCATGAGGTTGGGCTATCCTTTATTTAGACTGCAGACAGGTGTATGCTCAAAGCTTGAGCCTTTTCTCAGGGTCCAGGCCCTTCAGGGTTTTTGTGCGTGCAATTCCAGATAGAGCATGTGTTTTATTGCAGTGGTTTGTATTCCATAATCACAAGAATAATTGCAGTAATCCAAGCTAAATAGTGGGGATTTGTCATGTCTTTATTTAGTTGTGCTCTTAAAAAAAAAAAAAAAAAAATAGAAGAATTTGCTACTACGTTATGAAAGGATGCAGCGTTAAGACAGCAAACCCAAGGAATAAATGAATTTTCCAGAATCAGAAGTCCCATGACAGCCTTAACCGAAGGTCCAAAAATTGTATTAAGTTTGTTTCTAGTGATCCGATGGACTTTGTCATGTAGGCCCTGCATTGCTTTAAGAATTCATCTTGTACTGTGGTCTGGTTAATTTTTCACTGCTGATGGTTGCTTTGATCTTTCTCCACTTTGAATGTAAAAGATTTCTTGTGCCAGATAATCTTCTGGCGTTGCTAACTTCAGGTCTGGTCCAATCAGCCAAACTGGAGCAAATCATCCTGATGGCAGCAGTCATCAGTAAGAGCTAAGAACTGAGCAGGATTTAAATGAGGGGAGGGAAGGGGAAAAAGACACACACAGATAGTTGTCAATATTAGAGAAGAATAAATAGAGGGGGCATTAGTCACTGCAGGACTAATCAAATATTATAATAATGCAAACTTTGTTGATTCTGGGTAGGATGGCAGGTGCAGTAATTGCAATGCAGAAATTTATATGTCATTAAGAAGTTGATTACAGAGAAAAGGTAGGAAAAAGCTGTTGCAGAGATGACAAAAGTAAATTGAAGGGGATACATACAATCACTCCTCATTTCTATGCACAGTGCTGAAGACTTTCTTCTGCTTTCCAAGGAAGGATAACTTCTTTCTGGATACTGCTGTCATATTCCAGTAATGCTTGGTGATAAATTTGGGATGGGATTAAATGAGTTAATCTCCTACTTGTTGTTTTAAAAGCCCAATTAGCTGAGAGATTCAACTCAGACCAGTTTATATTCTGCTGTACAAATTCCCTCATACAGAAAGCTCTAACCTGTTGCAACTGTCAGTTATTCAGGTTGATAATGGTCATTTTATTTTAGTTGAGCCACTGCAAGGATCAAGTATGTGGCTTGGGTGATAGTTACACTGTCAACATTGAAAATTGGCCTCTAAGGCTTTTCCCTGGTACAAAATACTTGACGTTACAAATGAGCAAATGTAATAGGGAACTTATTTGCTTTCCACTGCTTGCTATACTTGTGTTCTATGCAATGCAATATGCATAATGCAATATGCAGGCTGATATGCTACAAATTTCACTGGATGATGCCGGATAAATGCACAGCAAAAGAGGGAGCAGAGAAAAGTAAATGACAGTTACCTGGTGAAATCCAGGTAATGTGACAGAGAGAGTAAAACAAAACACAAAGTTCACTGCTGGCTCAGCTATGCTGTACAGTAGAGTTCAGTAACGATGGCATTTTGCTTTCTGGTTCCTAAGCTTTGTGACCATAATGTCACACACTAGAGGTGCTACCATGAATTGTTTCCCCTTGAAGAATATTTTTGGAATGAAAAATGAGCAGCAGAAGTTACCCTTGGGCTCCTTTTGAGTAAATCATTTTGTGAAGATGAGGTTTCTCCATCAGAAGTCCAGAATCCAGACCTTGGGTCTCTTTGTGCTTTGACCACAGCTCAACTCTGTTCATGCTGTGTCTAGCAGGGTGAAGGAAAGTTAAATATACGACCCAGAGCTAGTCCAAGGGCCTGAAAGTGCTGCGCCTTGTTCCTAGAGCCTTCTCTTGGTGTCTTGTTGATGAAGTTGGCAGTAAGTTAGAAACCTTCCTCAGCTGTCTGCTCTAAAATGGGAGAAACAGAGCGGTTTGGGCAGAGGAGGGTAGGTGAGATTGGGAACCAAAGGAGAGAGCTGGAAGGCAGAATGAGGTGATATCGTTGCGCTTCTCCCTTAGGCATGGGGAGAGGAGATGGGGCCGAAAGGCTGGTTGAGCCTCCAAAAGGCTGATGAGGAGCCAGCAGAGTCGCGCAGTTTCCACTTACTAGTCCTCCACGAGATTTTTTAAACTTCCAGAAATAATGTAGGAAGCAGAAACTATAGGAATTTTGAGCAACCAACTGTGCTGATGGAAGAGGGGCCGGCAGGGGACTGTTGGATTGTAAAAATGTTCATGTACTTTTAGTAGAAAATGATTAAGCTGTTACTTATATTTTTAAAAAAACCCTGTAATTTAGAAGTTTTCAGCCCAAGTACTTCTGAATTTGAAGTCCATTTAAAAGTGTTGATAATGTTTTAGCAAATTGCAGAGCAGCCAAGAGAGAGTTCACAGTGTTAATCACTGATTTTCTTTATAACAGCAAGTAATTTCTCCATCTCCTAAATGAATTTGGAAAAACTTTTTAACTAGTCTTTGTTAGATATCTGCTGTGGCTTTACTTCTTTAGACCTTTATGTTTCTGCACCAGGCGTGCTTTTCATCTGCGTGTGTGGGGAAGGTGGCTAGAGCCATTTGCTCTCCTGTTCTAGCACAAAGGTCTGCAGATCATCCTGATGGCTGTCTTCGAGGTGAGACCTTTAAACCTGGTTTATCCCAGGGACAGAATCCAGACTAGCAGAGCCCTGGTGTGCCGGTGGGGAGGAAGGATGAGCCAAATACTCCTTCATTCGCTGTCTTGCTGGTTTGATAACTTCCAGCACTGCTTTCTGAAAGGTTTCCAGTCCTTGAATGTAGCATTATCCAGAGGTGCTGCCGTTCACATGCTGGACCCAGGAGTCCTTGGCAGCAGAGCGGTGACAGAAGTGCAGTCTGCCCCTTCTCCTCAAGCCAAGGCAGTTGCTGTTGCCACATATTAGATTTATGCGATTTGTAGAAGAACTTGCTTCAAACTCTCCTTAGTCAATATTGCATTTATTTATAAGTAACCGGGTAAGTATATTTATTAAATTTATTGCACAATTACAGGAAGTATTAGTATAAGTTTACTTGCTGAAGGATACTGTGGTTTTTTGGACAGTTTACATGAGAATGAGTTTGAAATTAATCCTGAACAGCTGAGGGAAATATCACAGGCCGTGCTTCTGTCTTCGTCTCCTTCATCTGACGATACTTTATTTTTATTTATTTTTTTTTACTTTCTGAGCAACATTTTAGAGCGTTTAAATGTTAAGCAGACAGAGCTGTCAGTGCATGAGATGAAAGGTGCTCAATAAATCTGCAGTGCCAAATAAACTGTTCTTGCTTCCCTTTAATATGGGGATGAGTTGCTTTATTTCCTTTTGTACAGCTGTTCGGTGTCTTCGGACTAGTGTAGAGTGAAGTGCTAGGGTAATAATATCACAAACCAATTTCCCCCTCTTCTCCTTTCCCTAATTTGAGAAAGCTCAAAACTCTCCTTGGCTTTGCTGTGCTGTAGGTGCTTCTTGGCTATTAATGCTGCAACCCTGAGCTACCTGGTGTCACTTTGAAGTTGCAGCTATCCTAGAAGTCAACCCTGCTCTGAGGAAGGAGGTTGGACCAGTTGATCTCCCAGCATCTCTTCTAATGTAAAATTATTGAGCATCTCTTTAACATTAGAGGCTTAAGATCCTTGCAGTAGTGATGCTTCCTTAGAAGCGCTGTGGTGTGTTATTACTGCAAGGATTTTTAAGTCCTTTTATTTATTTTTTTCTGCAGCTTGTTATAATTTAGTCTTCTTATCCCTTGCTAGTTTTTCTTGTTGTCAGAAAAAAAGAACAGAGGATGCTTTTCATCATGAAGCCACTGAACGTGTTAGCTGCAAAGCATTGTCCTCGTGCTTACTAATTAATTTTTGTGTTAACCCTGTTAGATGGGGTCAGTATTACTGTCCCTTTAGTAACAAGAAAACAAATGGAAGATAAAGTGTTTTCACTGAAGTCACAGTATATGCCGAGGATGCAGCTGTCATTGGCAATTATATGTTTTTTTCAGTCTATATTGCCTCTCAGTACTGAGTTTAGGTAGCAAACTGTAGGCAATTTGTTTATGGAAGTGCCACCTGACATTAAGATTCAACCTGGTTTGTCTCTGGAGAGGAAGCCGTGGGGAATACTGATGCTGTCACTGCGATACTGTCACTGAAGGGATAATTCTTCCCCTCCGCTGCTTCTTGCAGCGGTTTTATCATCTGAATTAATCCAAACACCCTCATTGCAAAGGGCAAGCTGCATGATGAAACCTGGAAATGCAAAGGCATATAGTGTATGCAGGTATTCCTCTGGTGGTTTTAAGTAATTAAATGGGGTATAATTGCTGCATTTCATGAAAATACCCTTTGCTTTTACTGCTTGTTAAGTATAATTTCCCAAAATAACAGTGCTGCTTCAGCAAAATTAGGATCGCATAAAATTGCTAGTAGTGGGTCTTATGACCGGCGCTCGTATATCTTTATAAATAACAACTCCCATGGCTCAGTGCAAAAACTGAATTTCAGAAAATCCCCAGGAGAATAAGTGGTTGCTTATAGTGCGATTAAGATCGTGCTCCCTGCGGTTCCTTTCCTGCTTTTTTGTGCCGCCAGCTTTTCTCAGGGTTTCAGAGCTCAACTCCTGTCGGTGACACTGATGCCCAGACCCAGTTTTGATGGATGCTGGGGGGCTGATCACATTGACAGCTCCTTGCCCTAGCTCAACGTGAGAGACCGGCGCATTTAAATGAATTTGCATATGGATTTTTACATGACGGTGGATCTCTCATCTCCGATGCTACTTATCCTTTGTTTGTGCTCTTGGGAAGAAGTTTAAAAAAGCCTGTGTGGATGATTGAGGGGCACCAAGGAATGGAGAAGCTGCTGCACTTGAGGGTGATGCTTTTGACTAATCTAATTGCAGGTTTTAAGCTCATTCTTGTGGGTGGCAAAGAGGAAAGATGATAGAAGTACTTTCAAAAAGTATCTTTATTGAAAATGAAGGCTGGGTGAGTGCAGAGGGCTGCGTGCTCTGTGGTCCACTCTTGCCACATCGCTAAGTCTTGCCCAAATTCAGTGTCATGGAGAAGGAGGTGGTGAGGAAGAGACAGAGGCAGAACCTGTGGGAGGGCAGCCCATGCTTCCCTCTCGGGGAGCCAAAACTGGTCCCAGTATGGTGAAACTAAAGAAGTGCTGGAATTTTCTGCATCTGCAGTGACTGAGATAAATTCAGACAAATGTTCCCACTGAAGATGAAATACTTTGGTGGAATAAAAGGCTTTGTTTTAAGCCTCAGCCTGGGCGGGTTTGGCTTGTGAGAGGAACTGCAAGACAGTGATGTTCCTAGATAGAAAGCCCTAACCTCAAGGCACCTCCATCCCAGTGTCCATCCTCCAAGACCCTGCTCAGAGACTGGGCGTCTTTCTCAAAGCTTAGAAACAGGGAGCCTGAAACAGGACCCAAACCCTTTCGGTTTCTTCTGCTCTTCAAAAGTTCATATCTTAAGGATTAGGGGAAACATAACTCTCTCTTTTTGGTAGATAGCATCATCTTATGAAATTGCATGGAGTAGCAGCTTGCGATCTCAAAAAAAAAAAAAGGCTCTGTTTTAACAGTAAGTGTTCATCAATCAAATTGAAATTTCAATGCCAGGAAGTCAGAATTTCATTAATGGAGTAAAAAAAAGCATGCTGGAAAGAAATCAGAGCGGGCAGGTTGTGGGAGGGAAGAAGGAAATGAAAGACCCGTTTGAGGCATTTGTTAAATAATGAAAGAAGAGGACAAAAGGGGCAGAAATAGAATTTTGTGTGCTTTCCCCCGAGCTTTTGTCATTTAGAAATGTTTCAGCAGGGAAATCGCAAGTGCATATATATATTATGTGTTTTTTGGTGTACAGTGAGTACTTGTTTAGCTGTTCTTGAGCACTGTAATGCAATACCAATCTATTATGAAACAGAAAATTACTTATTTTTTCATAGGTTGGAGAGAGTAGTGGACGTTGAATTCACAGCTAAAGCAGATCCTGTATTGTGTATGGCCTTACACTTGCTAACATGGTTTATTGTTTGAAACTTGGGGTTTAAAATCCTAGTTCAGAATTGTTCAGACTCTAGTCAGAACAAGGATGGGTTGGGGGAAGGCTTGCTTGGTCCTGACATGCGTTTCACTTTTTTCAAAAGTGATTTCACTTTTTTCAAAAGCGATTTCACTTTTACGGGGTTTCTATATGTATATTGAAGCAAGATTAGGAAGGATATGGTCTCGGTGCATTTGAATCACAGAATCATTATGGTTGGAAAAGACCTTCAAGATCACCAAGTCCAGCTATAAGCCCCTCAACACCATCCTGCTAAACCGTGTCCCTGAGCGCCTCATCTGCACATGCCTTGAGCACTGCCAGGGACGGGGACTCCACCACTTCCCTGGGCAGCCTGTGCCAATGCTTGACTGCTCTTTCCATGTAGGAATTCTGCCTCATGTCTAACCTGAACCTCCCCTGGTGCAACCCGAGGCCGTTTCCCCTTGTCTGTAGCTATTCTGGAGATCAACTCTAGCCTCACTACAACCTCCTTTGAGGTGGTTGTAGAGAGCGATAAGGTCCCCCTTGAGCGTCCTCCTCTCCAGACTAAACCACCCCAGCTCCCTCAGCCGCCCCTCGTGAGCCCTGTGCTCCAGCCCCTTCCCCAGCTCTGTTGCCCTTCCCTGGACACGCTGCAGCACCTCGATGTCCTTGTGGTGGGGGGAAGCTCCTGTACCTGTCCCTTTAATGGGACAAGCTGCTTGTGTCCTCTGCAGAGATCTGTGGGTAATGATGGCACCATGTATTTATTGCAGGTTTTGGCAGGTGGCATGGGAATTAACGGTCTTTGCAGACTGTGCTCTTTTTACACACTTAGACTGTTAAGATTATTATGCTTTAAAGTTTTGCAATAGAAGTAATTTAAAAAGAATTAACCCCAAGTGAGAAAATCCATCTTCCAAAACAGGCTGTAGCTTTACTCAGCTACTTGGAGACTGCAGTCAGTAGGTATAAGGGAAGAGATGCAGAAGTAACACACCACAAATGCTAAAACAATGTTTGCTAAAGAAATTAAAACACTTTCTTTATAGCCAAAGAATCCAGTTTAATTAACTGGCTTAAACAATACACTGAAACTTGTCTAATTTTGAATTACAACTTCCTCTAATAAGAGATCAAACAAAAAAACGCTTGAAATTCAAATTAAGGCAAAGCTTTAGGTGAATAGGGGATGGATTGATAATGAAGTACTTGAATGAAGTGCAAATAAGAATAAAAATAGTATTTTCAGGACAAATGGGACTAAATTTGTATGAAATCTTAAGAGGGTAGTTCTGCTCACTATAGCACTCGCAGGATAGGAGTACATTGCCTTCATTTACAGTCTTTGATCTGTGCATATGAACTGTTATTATAAATTAATCTATTTGATATATAGCTTTACCCCCATCGATGTGCAGCCACAGGCAGAGAAGAATATGATATATGACTGAACGGTTCTTCTTGGCAGGTAGGGCTGACTGCTGTGAAAGATTAAATGCAAATTGCAACTCGGTGTGCAAAGGGAGATGAGGGTCACTCAAACAAACTTCAGGAATTAGGAGGTGAACCCGGCTCCACAAGAAAGGCTGCCTTTGCTCAAGTCTCCCACCAGACTTGCTAAAGAGGTTACAAGCAAAATAACTTCTAGACCTTTTGGATCTTTTTATTCCGCCCCCACTCTGTATAAAATCCTGCCATGGGGCTGGTGCCCATTTCTGCAGGGTAAATTGTGTAAATGTTGGAATAGTTGTTGTGCAAATTTTAAGTAGGCATTTGAGTGCTTCGTTTTGCCTGATGAAGAACACGTCCCAGCCAGGGTCAGATTGTCAGGTAAATTCCCCATGGATAACAAACTTGAATCTAATCTTAATAGTGGAAAAGTTGCATGAGCAGGAAAATGAATGCTCTTGGGATAAAAGAGCTGTGCAGGTGGGTGTCACTGGCCTTGCAGGAGGGCTTGTGTAGTCCTGGAGTGCTGCTTCCCTTCTGGGTTACTTGCTGGACATGAAACTCTTCTATTGTCAAACAGTTAAATAATGTGAATATTGAGTGCCCCATTTTGCTGTTTCGTCAAGTGGAAGGCTAATAAACATCAAATGTCATTACTGGAGTGAACAGATTTCACCTTAAAGCCAATTAAGTCCAGTGAAACCCCACCACAGAAGACAGTGGTTGTGGTGAAAAGGGTGAAGTACAGGATTTGCTTCTGTAAAACAGGTTTGCTCTTTTTAAGGAAAATTACATTTATGTGCAAGAGTGAGAGCTGCAGTTTTAACCCAGCTGAACAGGGAGCGATGTGACGGTGCACAACAAGGTGTAGCAAACACAGCTTGTTGTGCAGAGCTGTACAGAGCTGAGACGCTGCCGCAGCTGCTTTCAAACCTGCTGCCTGCTTTTCCACTTTGGATTTTTTCGCCACCTGAGTAGCGCTCCCTCCTTTGGTCTAAAATGAGAGCCCAGATTAGGAGGGGAGCAGGGAGGAAACTAAAATACTTTCCTGACAGTTTAGCCAATAGAGTGTTGGGTTTTTCTTTTTTAATCAAGGCAACTCAGAGCTAGATTTCCATGTTCTGGGATTCCTCCCACCTTTCAGAAACAATGAGATACGATGAAATTGTATCTCCAGCTTTGCAGCACAAACTATTAATGTGTGTTTCAGTCTAAAGCTGTCAGAGTGCAGGATAAGCTTGGAACAGTTTGGCTTGTGATGACCTCTGGGCCCTCAGGCAGCTGGGGAACGGTCAGACCAAGACAACAATCACAAAATAGTGCAGAAAGCTGACGGCTGAATGGCAAACTCCATGTCCCTGTTTTGTCTTTACAGGCCGGGTTTCCTTTTTCACCTCCGGATCGGAGAATCTTCATCGCGTGGAAAAGGTTCGCTGGGGCACTCGCTATGCCATCACCATCTCCTTTACCTGCAACCCTGACCACAGCATTGAGGATCCAGTCTTGACGTAATTCTTCCTGGGATGGTGCACGAGGTCAAATGGAATGAGAGAAGCCCTGCAGGGGATGAGGAAAAAATTTAGATAACATCTTGTGTAAACTCATGTTCAATCTGAATTTCCCAATTGGGTTAATATTTTGTAATACATCTCATTTTCACCGTGTTACTTCCATAAATGGTGCAAACAGTGCCTTAAGGACCAACTTAAATTCAGTACATTCTGTAAAGGGTTTGTCTTCATGCTCTAAGGGGATAGTTGCAAACCAAGACGAGTCCTGGGCTGCTTTCTTCCTATTCTTTAAATTCTTTCATTTAAAAGATGCAAGCCACCTTTTGAACTGCATCCTGCTATGACTCCCTGTGCTGTTAAACTCTGTTAGTCTCTTCCATTACTAATGAGCTATAGAAGGTTTCACCAAAGTTAATACAGCAGAATGAGCGTTATTTTGCTGAACGTACCTTTTACTGATAGAGGAATGTATTCTCCTGGAACTTACTTGAACTGTGGGGTGGTTTTTTTGTTTGTTTGTTTTTTTAAGTGAATTGTAATAAGGATGACAACCCCATACAACAGCTAAGAGCTCTTTATGGCAATGGCTTGACCGTGCAAGCCTGTCCTTGGAGCAAATATAAAAGTGGGAGATGGACAGAGGCAGTCAGACAGTCTTCTGAATTCATCTGAGCAAGTAAGTCCCTGTTAGGACAGTAGGACTTGGGAGAGGACAGAGCTGAGAAGAAAGCTAATTCCTTCAAGTTTTCCATGAGCCAGGTCTGATCTCCTTAGGTTCAATCCAGTAAATCCTGTCCTGCTGTTTGGAAGGCTGGGGAAGAAATCACCAGTGAAGGTGTCTGTGAGTGTCCTCACATACTTTAAATTGAAATGGTCATGGGTAGGAGCTGTCACACATCCATGCCTGGCTCAGAGCTTTTCATTTTGAAGATGATAAAATGCTTTGGAAACGTCTCTTTAGTGGGCCTGAACTTAAGACTAAATTAAAGGAAACTTTGATTTTTTTATTAATAATTCCCACGGTTACAATTCATGGCATGAAAAAATGTGTTTGTCTTGTCCAGGGCAATGTTTTCTCTGTTTCAAAAGTTTCTTGGTAAGTCTTTTTGGACTTTTGTTTAATATGAAGATTTTTTCTATTAACTGTGATCACTGGTCTGTGGTGTTAACAGCATAATAAATTCCAAGAGCTTCAGGGATTCATTGTAATACAGATGGAGTAATAAAACAAATGTGTAATCTTGTGAACCATCTTTTTTGTTATTATAACCAGAGGTGTTTGCAAATTAGCAGATTATTTTTTTCCTACCATTTACTACTAATCTTTTTCTCAATTTTTGAAGCAAACATGTTGATTGTTTACTAATACTCCCAGAATTTCTGCAGAATTCTTTGAAAAGCTGGGAATAGTGTGTTTTTTTTTTTTTCACCCAAGTTTCCTCTTTCTGCTAATCTACCTTTCAGTGAGTGGGAAATACTAAATATTGGAGCATTACACTGAGGATCAGGATGAAGAGGAACAATGATTGAACACGTGCGTCTCTCCTACGGGTAGTATTCCCACAAGGTGCACAAGCAAGCTGAGTTTTCTGTAATTTCATTTTCTTTGCTCTGAAACATGAAACCTTGCTAGCAAGCAAGAAGTGTTACAAGAATTGTTGCTAGGAAATAGTAAAGTTACTTGAACTCTATCTAGATACTTCTTTCATATGCTGCTAATTCAAAGTTTGCATTATAGTTCAGTAGTTCATCTGTATGGAGACAGGTCAACATCACCAGCAACAGACTTATTGGTGGGTTCAAACTCAGTTCCCACCGTTGTCTTGTAACTTAGATATATCTGACCTTTTCAACACAAATACTTGATAGTGTTGGAGCTAAATACCTGGGGACCTGTGGATTTGTGTTGTGATTCTCCAGGTTGAGGTCCCTTGATCTAAAAATTCTCACTTCCCTGTAATGTCCTGTCATCGCTGTGTAATAACTGTCACAGGAATTAATAGAGTTTTGGCACGCTGGAAGTGTTTGCTAGTCCCTTCCATCTGCCAAGCAGGCTTGGAGTTGCACTAAATGAAAATGACACTTCTTTGAGAGCTGCCCTCTGTAAAATATTGCTCAGCAGGAACACGTTATGTCTTGGGGGAAATCTCAGCTCCCCTCCGCTCAGGTTTTAATCTTTCGGAGCCCCTGTGCATTGCAGTGTCTTGGGATCACGGTGAGTTCCTTCCACGCTGTGAATTGACTGACATTCAGAAATAAAGTCAGCGTGGGCTGTGTGTTGGCTGGATTTTTTAGCTTCAGTAATGCACTCAATACGATGACCAAAGCTGTCAAGTGCAATTTGTGAAGATCTTGTGTGTGCTGCACCTTGTAAAATAATTTATAATTTGGGGGGAGGAAAACCAAATAATAGTAGTTTGGTATGTTTTGTGTTTTAGTACTGAGATTTTATATTTGAAGCTTCAATATCCAATTTCAAGAAGCAATACCTAAACCTATGGAGAAGTTAAACAGCAAATGAGGAAATACAGGACGATCTAAAAGATTCCGGTCCTAACCCCCCATGAGGGAATACTCATCCCAGAATGGCCAGTGCCTCTGGGGGAGATTGGAATTGCAGAATTCAAAGACCATTAGAAATTATCTCGACTACCTTGAATTTAGTCCACGTACACAGAATATCTGGAGTTTATATATATAAAAACTATATATAGATAAACTATACATATAAATATATATATTTAAAGGTATCCCTCTGCAAATCCTTGATTCTAATTCTGATTTTGAAACACTTTCTTCTGCTGTCTCTGTTCCCTGGCAGGTTCAGCCTCCTGTCTGCTGCTGGCAAAGGCAGTGCCGGTTCTTACACCTCCCCTCACATTAAACACAGTCTGTTTGGTTAAACCAGTACAAATTCCATGCTGAGCCCGTGAATCTGGGCACTTTTATTGAGTGGAAGGTCACAGCAGAATTTGCCTTGATGTTTCCCAGTTGCATGAGAACCTTTCTGAAGAGTCCTTGTGGTTCAAACCCAGTGGAATAAGACCAGTGCATGTCCAGGATGAACTGGGACCAAGTTCTGGTGTGAATTTACAGCCTCATACCTTAAAGAGTATGAAAGGTTTGGGGGTGTTGATTTGTACTGCTAAATAGAAGTATTTTGTAAAGAACGAGAGAGGCTGTTTGTGTGAAACATCCAAGGTGAAACAGATAAAATAGCATGACACCAAGCCCATGGGGGATCCTTCCGTAAGAGCTTAAGCAAGGCTTTGTGAGCTTAGAGAAACTTGTTTCTAAGCATTTGGGACATATCTGGATTTTTTGTAAACTTTGCACTTTGTAAACTTAACAGGTATATATGGGAATATATAGTATGGGAACATATAGATGAAAGGTTAATATGGTCAAGGATGAAAATAATAATTTGATTGCTTGATAGATAAAAAAGATTTTGTGAGGCCAACCATTATATATAGAATGGAATATATAGCTGAAAGCTTAATAAGGATCACCTGGGGAAAGTAACGAGCTGTGGGGGTATAGAGGACACCTGTAGGAGGTCAGGGAGTGCCCTTCTCTGGGATTGCTTATTGGGTTGCTGGTGCTCCAGGATGGGTGGGAAGGCTGTTGAAATACCTGAACCCTGGGCTTAGAAGGGGCCTCTGGGCTGTTCCTGCTCCTCTGCCTCCTCACAGGTTTGTAAGCTGATAATTTTCCAGTTGTGAAAGCAATTGTCGGATCATGCTGTTTTGTTTCTAATGTTCCATGAACCAAGCGAAGGCTGGAAAGGTACGTTTATGTGGAGAACATACTGTCTACCTGAAGTATAATAGGTGCTACCCTAATGAAGTTTCAACCTGGACATACTTAGCAGGGTGCTCTTTAGCTTCATATCAGTAATTTAGTTTAATTTCTTAGCTATTTGTTTTTATCCATGAAGTCCACATCTCAACAGGGCAATTTCTGAGATTGTTGCATCAGTGGCACCGGTAATGCCTATAGTGTCAGAAAACCTGGGTTTGGTTCTTCTCTGGTCATCATCCAAAGGACCTTTGACTTTCCCCTCAGTAGCCCATAAATAATGCCAGCTTTGTTTGCAGTGTGAAATTCCTTGCGTTCCATCCCGAAGGGTTCAGCCGTCCTCGCGCGGGTTTTGTCTGTGGATTTGAGTGCTCTGGAGTGCTTTGTGTAGCTTTGTGCAATATTTCTGTCTTGTCCCAGTTCTAGGAACAGTAACCAGGAGAGGCTGCTGGAGGTCACATTTTCTATGCAAAGTGCCGAGGGGGAAACAAAACAGCCCCCTGTTGCCACTCCAAACAAGCACAGAAAATCCCAGCGCCTGTCTGTCCCTTTTAGGTCTCTTGTGGGGAAATTCAACTGAGAGATTCCAGGAATAGCAGAATCAGCTCTTGCTTTTATGAACCGCAGATGCCTCTGGCGCACGTTGACCATCCTCCCCTCATTCAAAAAGGCCGGCGTCTCTGTTCCTCCTGCATCTGTTTAACCTGAACTCACAAATTAAAAAGAAATCCAGCTAGGAGAGTGATCAGAAAGCTTCCTGGCAAATGCCTATTGCTCCCTGTAAAACACTGAAGGACTAGGGGGTTCTCTGCTTGCTTCTTGTTTCCGTAGGCTGCCTTAGGAAGCCCAGGACTGACATTACATGGTGCTTTTTGGAACCTGCCACTCAGCTCTCTGTTAATGACAATCCCCTTATTCCTAAAGGACCTGTTCAGTTACCACCAGTTCTCCAATCTTCTGTGTGAATGTTGGTGATTTGGACCATCCAAGGAAGAAAATGTGACCTATTCCATAAATCCAAATCTTTGTGCCTGTTCATCGTCTCCCCTAAGTAACTTATTTCATCTCTCAGTTCTGTCCCAGCGTTTTCAGTGCTTCTGCATATAGTGTCTATTAAATATTTACTCATAAACTTATTTAGTCATAAACTGGCTCACAGTTTGGGACATACGTAAGATGCTCTGCAAGCAGCTGAGTGGTACTACTTCCATGTGAGCACTGGGGAATCAGGAACTTGTATTCCAGTGAAGCGCATTCCCTGGGGTATGAATGGGAAAAACAAGAGATGCCTTAGCCCAGTCCCCAGCACATGGCACAGCCGGGGCAGGGACCAGGCTGAAGCTCCGGGTCAGAGATGGGCGACACCAGTGTCGCTGTTGCTGCATGATGAGGAATGGCTCCTAACAAGAACATCCCTAGCCTGGGTTGGATCTGCAGCGTGCAAGATCTGTACTGTTAAGTCTTAATTTAGTCATGCTTGTAGTCTTAAAACAGCACCACTTAGGGATATTTTAGTTTTTAATCCTATTTTATTCATCCTACTTTTTTGAGCGGATGGACTCTGCTGTAGCCAGCACTTAGCCAATCTGTCCAAATTGTGCTTAAAAAGGCTGGCTTTTTCCTATAGCCCTTTTAGCCAACACAGTCTTAATAAAAATGTTTAAAAGAATTTTTACTGGTGGTGGGACTGTCGAGCACTGCTCAATCTTTTATACATTTTTTCACTGTTCAGCCTTCATTTTTGTTCCAAACACTCCTTATTTTTCTTCCGTAACAAGCATACTTGAAAGGTTGTCCTTTAGTTCAGAGATAGATTTATTTCCATTCTGCCTGTTTGTTTATATCCTTGAAATAATGACAAGGTAGGGCTCAGTGCTTCTTGCTGTTAAGCGTTCTTGTCCTTTAACTCCCTAATATGGAATTAGGGAGCAAAGACTGGAGGAATTTATTTCTTCTTTCCTTTCTTCTGTTCTTTGACTGTTCCACAATAAAGAACCACTCGGCACAGAGGGTCCTGGTGGCAGAGCTCCTCACATGAAAGTCTTGAGCCTTCAATGGGACCCAAACGCGCACATGAGTCTGCAGCAGCACTCCAGAAAATGCCTCCGTGGTGCTCACGGAACAGCCTCAAAGCCCCATCTGTGCTCCTGTGATCTGGAGACACATCCAAGCAGAGCAAGACCCTCAAAACATCCCACTTTTATTGCTGAGTAATCCGGAGGTTGTCCAGGTGCCTGGCTGGAGCTGGGACCTGCCGGGATGGGTCTGTTGCTCCGGATGGGCCTCACTGAGGTGTTTGGGGCGTCCTGCCGAGGGCTCCCTGCTGGAGGAGAGAAGGAGCCTGAGCCCACAGACCATCTCTGTGGAGAAATGGGGTTTTATGTGGAGGGAAACACAGAGGAAGCCCGTGTGGGTTTGTGTGTTGAAGTTCATTCAAGTATGTTGACGTTCATGTATGACATTCACGTTGACATTCAGGTATGTTGATGTTCACATATGTTGACGTTCATTCAAGTTCACGTGTCCAAGTCTCCGATGTCCAAGTCTCCTCTTTTAGCAAACAGATGCCCTTCCCGTGCTTACAGCTGGGCCGTTCTACCTAGAACAGGCTTTTTTTCCCTCAGATGGCAATTTGATTCAAGAAATGCCAGGTGCATAAAGGCAAATAGTTTCTTGTCAAAGAGCTGCTCCTTCCTATTGCCCGGGAATAAGAAAATGCTGAAAGGTCAGAGCTGCTGGGGAGATAAAGACCCCAAATGTTACAGTGCAGGCCAGGACATAAGTGCTATGCTGATAATTTATGGATGAAGAACAGATGGGAAGCGGAATACCAGAAAGTCAGTGTTTTCTAAGCTCCCTAAGGTGAGCTTTGGATGGAGAAACTTTGCAGTGACTAAACATCCACTTAACCAAATATCCCCCTTCCACTTGTCTGTGTGAATTGAATAAGTGAACATTTATAAGGTGCTCACCTCAGAATCACGCTGTGACCATCTTTCCCTCACCAATACAGCTTGTGGTGCCACCAATATTAATGTGCCGAAATCGATGCTGCGAGGGGCCGAAGAGCTGAGATGGGAAAAGGCCCTCTGTTTGCAGTGGGAATGTGAGGAGCACTGCTCCCCTCCTGACTCCTCAAGGGTTTAAACTTTACCTCCAAGACTTGGGACCTGGCATTGAAATCATCACTGCGGATCATGGCTGCAGCGCAACATTTTCAAGGATGCTGACACAGAAGTTCCTGACATGGATGATCGTGTTGATGGATGGTTTTATTTTGCACAGATTTATCTGCCTCTTCCCTCCAGACTTTGTCCTGTAGGGTCCCAAAGAGGATTTTCCACAACATAGATTCAGCAAATGCCTTGAAACTCTTTGCCCTGCTTTTTACTGAAGAATTACTGTTCATGTGCACAAGAATGTTTTACTTAAAAATTAAATAAGATATGAGGTCCAGGGAAAACCCAAAAGAGTGGAGCCTGAATGCTAGAAGACTTTTTCAGGATTCATTTTTCCCCCTTTTCCACACTATTTTTTTTTTCTTGTGGTATAAGGAAACGGTGTAGCAATTTGGCTTTGCTGCATCCCACTGGCCACCTTTTCTGGGGAGCCCTAAAGGCTCTGGCAGGGTCCATAGTACCATAAATCCATGCAGCTGGGTACCTTAATGAGGCTTTTAAGAACCTTGTTCTGTGCTTTGCAGGTGGGGGTATTTAGAGTGATGCACTTAAACCAAGAAGCCCCAAGAGCCTTGAGGTTGCTTTCTGCTTTCCCAAGGCAGGTACTTGACTCTTGGCTATGGCCATGGCTTAGGCGGGTGCTTTACTTGGACTCCTCGTGCTCAGCTAGGAAATCTGAGGGTGACAAAGCTCCCTGGAGGTGACCTGCCCAGAGGCACAGTGAAAGCTGTGGTAGAGCCAGGAGATCTACTGGGGCCATTCAAGCCCCCTGCTAATCTCTGAGACCTTCTTTTCCATCCTATCGCAATGCATCTTCCAGCAAGGAGAAAAAGGCTTGCAAAAGAGGGATTTGCAAAACTACTTATTTCTTACGAAGCTGCTGCTGCAATTAAAGGCAAACCAAACTACTGTGGGCCAAAGCAATTAACTTCAAGTGCCTTCACATCTCATCCCCTCTCTCCAGCTCTCCACAAAGCTGCAAACTGACAAGGAGCAGCCCAGGGAACTGCGTGAGGAATCGGCTGGGCAAAGCACAGACCCAGGGAGGGCTCTGTGCGAAGCGGCTAGGAGCGTTAGCACTTGAACGATTCCACTTCAGGACACTTTTCTTTGAATTCATGAGATGCAGTAAAATTATATTAGAATTAAATGCTCTTGTGCACAGTGAGCGTGCGCCCTCATCCATAACTAGCAGGTTTCCCCCTCGGGACAGCTGCTGCTGCCACCAGAGGGACTCAGAAATGTGGCCGGTGAGAGGCGAGTGCCGCCGCGCTGGCCGCAAGGACCGTGCAAAATACAGAGCACTCCTCTAAATCCTCTTGCAGCACCCTGCCTGCTGGTCTGTCACATATGAAACACTAAAAAAAGGCTTTTAATGACAGAGGTGTACAAGGGGAGAAATGCCAATGATTTACCCCAAATATTATCCACCATGCTCACATGCTTTAAAATGTACTGTGGGGCTTTTAAGTATTTACTACAAATTTATGTGAAAAAGCGGGGAGAGCACAGGTCAAAAAAAAACAGCCAAAATTCAGCAAGGCTCAAGCGTCCTCTCCTGCGTCTGGGGAGGACCAGGAGCTGCCGTGTTCCCCCAGGGAGCAGAGTTCTCCCTTTTCACCCCAATGAGGAAAACCGCGGTGGCTGCAGGGGGGGTGGCCCCTCACATTAAGGACTCCCAGAGCCTGCCGGATGACACTGCTCTGCTTGCTCTCTCCTACCTTTCTATTTTTATTTATTTATATTTTTTGTCGTAAGGTCCTGCAAGCTTTGGAAAAGCTTTTCCAGTGATCAGACTGTTTTCTTTTTTGCGAGGCAGAGAGTTTTTTTCAGTGACAAGCTCCAACTAAACAAACAAGCAAACAAACAAAAAAAACCCAGCATTGTCTGGCTGAAAATTTCCTTTATTTTTTTCTTTTTGTCGAAACTATCTCTATCCTTAGCTGCTCCAGGTAACCCAAGGGGGAGCCAGCCCTGGACGCAGCTCTGTGCTGCGGGGGCAGCTGCCGGCTCCGGAGCTCTGCAGACTCCCGGGTTAGAGTTTGGGCAGTTCCACCGTCCCAGCAAGGCGGCAGAGCCGGGGTGTTTACGCAGCTCCGAGCGCGGGTCCCCGCAGCTGCGAGGAGGCTCTACTGGCTCCGTGGGGCTGACTGATTGCCGGCCACATCTCCTTGCTCTTTCCTGCCCAGCAGACACGCACGTGACTGTCCCCAAACGGTTGTCTCGGTAGAGGAGGGTGTCCTGGAGCCCCGTGGGAGAGCAGGGCTGGACGGGACCTGGTTAAAGCGCATCCTGGTGGAGGTTTCCACCAACGTGCAGTAACTCAGCTCTCCACGGGCTGCTCCTTCTGCAACTTTGGTTGCTGGATGCTTGGACCATGGGCAGGGAGAACGTTCCCCGCGTGTCCCCGGGCACAGGATCTCCTTGGATGCCCATGACATAGCGTCTCACTTCCACCCCCACGTTGTATTAGCTGTGTGAACCTGCTGTATGTGCTCATTTATTTTCCTTTCTTTTTTTGAGCATAAGTCCTTTCCAGCTTCCCCTTCATGCCAACAACTATGTCTTCAGACTCTTTGTCATAGCACTAACGCAGAAGATGATCCACGGCATCTCCCAGCTGATCATCTCCTGTAATGATGGGCAAGTGGCCTTTCAGGACCCTTATTCTCGGGCCAAGCAATGGAAATTCAAGACCATTTGGGATGAAATTTTCAGCTCAGAGTGCATGGCCATAAGGAAATTTAAATATATATATGTATTTATAGTGTATATATATATTTATGCTCAGAAATGAGCAAACAGCATGGGTGCCCTGGGGAAATGCCACCCTGCTCGGCTCCACAAGGCCCTGGCCTGGCCTGGCCGCAGCGGCGCACAGGGCACCTTGCCCATGACGCACAACCTCCCGCTTTCCCATGGCACCTTTTAAGTCGACTCTTATCTCTGTTATTCTTAAATGGGTGAGACTTCCAGGTTTGGAAATGGGAGGTGGCCTAAGAGTAACAATGACTTCAAAATTAATTACAAAACAGCAATTAGTTCCTAAAAAGCTCCTGAAGCACACTAGACCCTGCCCATTTCCCACACAAGCAGGCAATGTTTTAGTCTCCGCCTAGCTCAGGAGGAAACTGGGACCACGGGGTCTCCTGATTCCACCCGGTTTGGTGGCCTGTGCAGAACGTGGCAAAGTGGGTGCTCAGTGTCTTGCCATGTGGTTAAATGTCACATGGGCAATATCAAGACAGGTCACTATTCTCCCTCCCAGAAAAATACCCCAGCCACTGCCTACTCCCTCATCATCACCCAGCAGTTGCCTTTTTTTTTTTTTTTCCCATGCTGAGTGCATGAAACCCAGGGTATTTTGGTGCTGTACTCTCTGCCACTGAACCCCCTGCTGTGGTACAGGCACCTTGTGCCTCTGATGCAGCCCAGACACACGCTAATGTCTGGCTTGTTCTGAGAGCATCACCCAAGGCTCAGGCACCCCCTTGGCACTGCTGAGCGCTGCACTTAGTCCTCCTCCTCGGACCCTGTTCGTCCTTCTCACCGACCATCACAACGCGAGGGGAAATGACTGTACCTTAAGCCACTGTTGTTTCAAAAGTGCCTGTAGCTCCCTGTCGGCTGGCAACAGCTTAGGCAGCTCTCATGCTTTCCTTATCCACACATTCTGTCCGAAAAAGGAGGAAATTTTGGCTGCAAACCAACTTCAACCCTACTTTCAGGGTTCCTTGGAGGACTGCTGGCCACGGCAGCCTCTCCTCTTGCACCCGTGTCCTGCCCTGCAGCATGAGGAGACCCTGGGAGAAGGAACCTGAGGATGGTCCACTTTTTAATGAGGATTTATTTTATGAGGACTTATTTCTCCCTTTTATGAGAGGAACGCTGTTTTTACAAAACAGTGTTCAGTCATTTTTCTTAAAGCCTCAGCCCTTCATGGGATTACATGAAAACTTCCTTTCCAAGGTAAATGTTAGGTTTTTGAAGCCCTCATGATGGTAGAGAAAAGGGCTAATAAATAAATAAAACAGTGGCAAATTAAAATCACCTCAAACAGAAAACTTTAAAAAGCAGCAGCCCTTTTTGCTACCACCGTGGTTCCTGACAGCCTACCCTGCGCTTTTGCCATGCCTGGAGTTTGCAGAGCTGCTGCAGTGAATTTTAAAATAGAGATTTTAAGCTCGATCCACCTGTAGCACAGTGGAATGCAACAGGAAATAGGAAAAGGGCTTTAAGTTCTCTTCACACACCCTACGAAAGGTAGCAGTAATATCCTGGGCAAAACGGAGGCCTGCAGCTAAACTAAGCACGGCCGGGGCCTCTGCAGACCTGACCCGACTGCCTGAGGGCAGCACTGAGAAACGGTACGAGGAGTCAGAGCCGCCCTGGAGCTTGGCCAGACTCAGCAGAGCTTGAAAAGAGTTTGTCAGAGAACAGAATAATGTGTCCATCTCATCCTCTGCACCCAAAATGACGTGAGGATTTATCCCCAGCACCTAGGAGAAGAGCTATAGGTTAAGCAGAAATTCAAGTGTGTTTTGAAGTCCTTGGGTTCACACAACTTACTGCTCAGTAAATCAAGTGGCCACCAGAAATGAGTTTTTAGGACTCTGCTGGGCTAGTGGGTCTCAAAGTCCTACCTTGGACAGATGCTCTTCTATTCCCGCTGTCTCCAAAGTGCCTCCTCTTCCTCACTTGTCCTTCAGCGTGGCCATGCCCAGTGCCTCCGAGCTGTAGTCGTACTGGTTGCTGGAGGACATGGACCGTCCCCAGGAGCACTGCAGGTTGGAGCCCCTCTTGCGAAAGGAGGACGTGAAGCGGTAGAAGTTGCGGTGCCTGTTGCGCAAGTATTCGCGATAGTTTTTGGTGAGGAGGGTGTAAAGGAAGGGGTTGATGCAGCTGTTGCTGTAGGTGAGGCAGGTCACCAGGTAGTTAATGCACTTTTGGGTTTGCGTGGTGAGCTGCAGGGAGCTGCTGTAGAGCTGCACCAGCTGCCAGATCCAGAAAGGCAGGAAGCAGGCCCAAAAAACCAGCACAATGCTGAAAATCATGATAAGCACCTTCTGCCTGGGCGATCTCTTGCTCTTCTCCTTGTGGGGCGGGTTCCGCTGCGACTCCAGGTAGGTCCTGGCCAGGCGCGTGTAGAGGAAGCCAATGATGATGCCCGGGGCCATGATGCTGGTGCTGAAGAGCACCGTCAGGTAGGTCCGGTAGGCGTCCACACTCCAGGTGGGCGCGCACATCCTCTTCACCTTGCCCTCCGCTTTGCCCCCCTCGGTCAGCGTCACCATGAGCATCATGGGCAAAGTTAGAAGGAGGGAGACGGACCACACGGCCCCCGCCGTGACCTTCCGGTAGCCCCGCGACCGCTTCAGCGTGTCCAGGGGCCGCGTGACAGCCAGGTAGCGCTCGGTGCACATGAGGGTGAGGGTGAAGATGCTGGCGTGCATGGTGAGCAGGTCCAGGCTGAGCAGGATGCGGCACCCCAGGTCCCCGAAGTACCAGTCCTGCGCCAGGTAGGTGCACACGATGAAGGGGATGGTGGAGAGGTAGAGCAGGTCGGCCAGGGCCAGGCTGACGATGGAGCTGTACATGGGGGCGGCGCAGCGCACCGAGTGGCACATCACCACCAGCGTGTAGACGTTGCCCGCCACGCCGGCCACGTACATCACCGAGAGCACCGTGCCGAAGGCGGAGGGGAAGAGCAGGAGGCCCCCGCCGCCGGCCGCGCCGCCGCCCGAGCCGTT
>JAWLRI010001074.1:1526701-1547668 GCA_034781795.1 Crypturellus tataupa
CGATCCCGCTGGCGCCGCGCAGGTACCGCGCGCTGCGGCGCCGCCCGGGCGCGCGGAGCCGCCTGCGGAATTCGCGGAGAAGCAGCCTCTCCTCTTATTATGTTATATATTTTTCCCCCCTCTTTGAAATCGCTTCTATTTTATACGCATTTTTGGTTCTCCCCCGGGTAGCATGGCAATGTTACAGTGCGATTTTAATTTGAGCGTTAGTGGCAGCTGATTCATGTGAATAGTTTGCGGAACAGAATGTGACGAATGAGGTTTGCAGAGACAACTTTTCCAAGAAGGCTGGGGACAGTTGCAAAATCAATGAGCACTTCACCTCTCGGGCTTGTTTTAAAGGACGAAGAGATTGGGGCCGTTCGTACTGAGGGGACAGTTTTCCACGGATGCAGGAGGGAAGCGCTTCCGCAGTTCCCATTGATTTCCGATAGGATTTAACAGCCTCTTGCACTTTCAAACACTCCTGCGCGTAACCAGGCTGCTAAAGCGATGGCTCTGTGTTTATACACTTGTTTTAATCCCGCTCCAGTGTTTTTGTGAAGGCTGCCTCCGATTCCCCAGGGCATGCAATAAAGTGGCACAACTCTCGTATGAGCAGGACTTAGCCCCATAAAAATCCTGTGTTGGTAACTCAGTTGTAATTCTCTCTGAAGTTAACCAGTGCATGTCCAGCTCTGCCTCCTGCTCATCCTGTTGCCAGCGGATGAGTATGTGTGTGTTACCAAAGCTCTGCAAATACTTAAATTACACGGAGTGAAGTGACCGGTTCAAGAATGCTTTGAATGTGGGGAAGAGAAGGAAGTCCCTCAAGTGGGGTTCGTCAGGCAGGGGTTCCCCTCCTGAGGCTCCGCTGACGGCGCTGGGACCCAGCTGTGGAGATGGGCATTTTCCTTGCTCCGAAGGCAGGCGCCCGCCCAGCTGCCGCCCGCTGCGCGGCCAAGCCAACAGCTGGGAATGCAGGCGCATTCCTCACCCCGCCGCCTGGCACCCGATGGGACCCGCTGCCCCAGGCGTCCGCGAGGGCCTGAGAGTCCTGCGCACCCTCAGAATTACCTGATGCAAGATTTCTGCCATCTTTTCTTCTCCTTCGCTTTTTAGACTCTTCTCCAAATTGTTTAACCTTCCATCTTCCCCTTAACTGCCCGGGCAGGCGGCCAAAACTCACTGCCATGTTACCTGATTTGTTTTGGGGGATCATGTGAGATGGTGGAAATGGGCAGACCGATACTTTCTTCTAAACAGAGAATTACAGAATACGTTAGTAAGTATCTACTCCTAATTTTCTTTTTTCCTTTTTTTTTCCCCCCCAGGAGACAAGTATTTAATTGGGCAAAGCTGAGCACTAATGAGTTCCCCAGACACTTGTTTTCTTAAACCTGTAGGATGCCTTGTATGTATCAGTGACCACTTATCCCTAGTCTTAAAAAGCAGTTTGCTGCCCCAAGTCACTCTACAGCAGAGTGGAGCCCATTCTTCAATCCAGATGCCCTCCCGCCCGTCCGTGTCCCCCTTGCGCCGTCTCTGCTGCAACCCACTGAGGTGGGGACAGCACTTAGCGCCTGCTGGGGCTGGGCTTGACGCATAGAGCAGCTGTGATCAATCAGAATTAGAAAGGGGATGAAGCAGGAGGCTGCAATACCCATGGTTTCTGTTTGTCTGGGTACCCCAGGAGCACATTTTCAGCAGAATGGGTCGTAGGCTTCCAAAAAGGTGGTGAATTTTTACATTTCTTCAGGTGACGAAGGACTGCAGGTGCCTTTCTGGAAGATGTTTTTTAATTGAATGGAAATATGGAGCACTGTGCAGAGTTATTGTCAGAGTAAGTCTTTGGGGAGGTATTACACACAAAGCCAAGAGATCAAGGATCTAATTGTCTCTTAAGAGCCTCAAAAATCCATTAATCCCATGCGTTTTTCTCTTGTAATATTCTAAAATGTATTGATATGAAAATGATTAATAATGTACTTAATATGCAGATGTTCCTCAGTGGAGGCATCTGTGCTACTGCACAAAAACAAATCCAGCCATCTGAAAATATAGCTTGCCTTTTTATTGCCTGGTTTGAATGGGGAGTTTTTTCAGGTGCTCAGTGCCTAATTTTAGCACTTGCCAATAAAATAGTGTATTCCTGAGGAGGCCTATGCTAAAACTGGACAGTGGTCAACAGGATGGGAACCATTTAAATGGTGGTGTCTGATGCCATTCTCATGGGATCCTTGGGGAGCGCTTCGGTCATGAAGGTAAGTGCTGGTGTAAATATAAATACCCCAGAATGAAGGTATGGTGGGCGGCTGGAAGCTGCTGTCTCTGTGGACTGAAAGCAGGTTCTGATGGAGCTCTCAGCCTGAACCGTGACTGGCTTCAAAACTAACCGCGAGCTGGGTGAGGACGAGAGGATGACTGAGCCGGGGCTTGGAAGGAGCAGCTCCCTGCTGGGCACTGTACCCATAGCCCTCTATTAGCATGATCCTTACAAAATTTCCTGGCAGGAGGCAATTTTGCACTTTAGGATAGGCAACATGGCCCTTTTTCCCTCTTTCTTAGGGTACGTTGGCCTTGAAAGATGCCAACAGCGCACGGGTCCAGCCGTGGGAGGAGATTTCCTTCAGCTCCACAGATGCTGCCCCCTTCCTCGTTGGGTGAGCACTGCCATTTCTAGCACTGTTGTGTCCCATTAGCACGTAGCTACTTCCTTTCACCTTCCTAATGAAAGGATTTAGCCGATCACCAGACAAAGCCCCGGGAAAGTATTTAGTTTTTGCTTAGTTTTTGTTGAGACCAGAGAGTTTCCGATACAGCTTCTAGATGAGATGGGCAGAGTTAGAGCCAGCTCTGGAGAAGCCCAAGGGTGAGATTGCTCCAGCTCTCAACACGCACTGCCACGAGGCCCCTGCATTCACTTAAACCTAAACCAAGAGATTCAAAGCTCCAAGACATCAACTGTGAGGTTAGAGGGTATAAAAGAAATGCAGTGTTCTAATGGAAGCGGATGACAATGAGGTATCGAAGACAACTGCTGCGTGATATCCCTCCATTGATTTGGCTGAGCTTTTTAAATGAAGAGTCCATGTTATACAGAGCTTTTCTCAGGCTGCTAACACACAGATATGTAATCTCTGCAGCCTGGCAATGGAGTCTCATTGGAACAATGTTTAGACTACGCAGTGATGCGTTTAGGGTCTTGGAAATTGTTTCTGAATTAAACTCCTCACTTGGATGCCAAAGATTATTCAAAACTGTGGACCGTGCACAGCATAATCCACTGAGCTCAGTGGAACACTCCCGTCTGCAAAACTGGAAGCAAATGCAAGTTTGGTCCACATCTTCTGAGAATGTGTTGTTAGTACTTACATTTCCAAATGTCTTACACAGTTGAACATCCTAAATATAAATTTAGAGGTATACTTTAAAGTTGCAGCTCTTTCTTCTCTGGCCTATTAAGAAGTTTCCAAGCACTGGAGGATTCACTGGAGAGAATCTGAACCCTCTTTAAGATGTCTCAAGAAGGCTGCATAGGCGTTACTTCAGGAATGTATAATCAAGTGGGCTTTTAAAAGCCTTCCCAGATATAAAGAACATACGAGGGATTCGCTTTTAATCATAGTGCTCATGAGCAAGTGCGTTGCTTTCTCCCTACTGCTGCTGTGTGTGAAGACTAGATCCACAGCCGGCACAAGAACCTGCTTGGCTTTGCAGCAGCAAATCTGGCCCATAGGGCGTTCTACCAGAAACTTTCTATAGGGAGGTGACTGCAAACAACCATTGAGTAGATTTTAGTCCGGAAAATATCACCTCTTGCACTCTGAAAGCCATCAAAGCAACTCCAAAGTGTTGCATTGAGCATGAGGTCTTTAGCACTGAAAGTTAAATCTAGCAAAAGTGACAGCACCACAAGTAGAGAGAGAAGACCAAAGTCTTTGCCCAAGATTCTCACAGCAAAGTAAGACTATAGATTATGTGTGATTATAGTGACAGCGACCTGGCAAGGTTTTTGGACCGTCGCCTCCTGTTAGAGTACTTGAAAAGTGATCACTTTGTAGTGGAGGAAAAAACCAATAACCCCAAGTTGTTTCCTGTAGAGACTCAAACCAGTGTTGCACTGAGATTTGACCTTACTCTCCTCGACCTAAAAGACAAAACTGTATGTTGAAAATCACCCTTTTCCACCAGCCTTGTGCAAAGGGGACAACTTACCTGCTCTGAAAAAGTTTATTTTGTGCAGAGCATCAGTCTACCTAGCCCTGTACCCTAAATTGATCACGCTGCACCATTAGTAGCTATTGGACCTGAAGAGTAACGGGCATTGTGGGGACGGCAGCAGGTTTGATCTGGCAATCCAGGTTGCCTTTCATGTTGCTGAAGCTCAGGAAGCAGGATACTCTGTGCAGTGTTGCTTTTGGTACTCGATTTGTTTTTGTTCAAGGTGGGAAGGTCTTTATTCACATTATAGTCTCCATTCTACTGACGGAAACACTCCAGTAACTGTGTCTGCGATTTTATCTCCCAAAGGTCTGACTCTTTTCACAGTCCACACTCTGCTCAGAGGAGTGTGAGAGGCCTCTGGCGTATCTCCAGCACCATAACTCAAGGACTAATTAAGGACTAATAAGGTCTAGTTAATTAAGGACTTCAAATACTGGAAATTTGATTTTATTTTATGACCTCTGTAATATTTCTCTGTATGCTTGTCCACACAGAGAAATTATGTGATGGGAAATTGTCTGCTTTTTGCAGGGATGACTGCACGGAGAGTTACTGCAGGGAAGTCAGGTGCCCATAGGAAGGGCAACTCTCCATTTTGGAGCAACATGTAATATTTAACAGGAAGCATTTAACTTTTAATAGGATTTTTTTTTTTCATCCCGATTTTATGAGAGTTACATAAAAGTACTTGACAGATGTGAGAAAAGGGTGGAAGACCAACAAATCTCTTCTTGCCAAAGAAACTGTTCTCAGTTGACACGTGCTCTGGGTGTCTGGGTCACTTGAATCCGGAGGAGTCTTTCCCTGGATTTCAGTGCGCTTCAGAAGGCGGCTGGGGATTGAAAACAAGTCAACAAACAAACCATTGTATCTACTGCTGTGGGCAGAAGCTCAGTTCGGAGCTGCTTCCAGCTTTGGGGATATTTGAATTGAACTGTGACTGGCAGACTGGCAGCGTGGGATACTTTTTTTTTTGCTGGATTGTTTGAACCTTTTCCATTAGTAACAATGCTCAACACATCCAGAAAGCAAGGAAAGCTCTCGGTAGTGCTCTGACTCTTGGCCCAGCTCTGGGTAGGGTGATAGGTGTGTGTTGCGGTCAAACACTCCCCTCTGTTTGGTCACTTCTCTCCACCTTATCTTCTCTTTATGGATTCTTTTCCTCTCTAAGTCCATCAGAGAAACGTGTTGTGCAGACATGAAAGTTACATAGAAAAAGGAGACTCTGAAGGAACCCGTCAAAACAGGCTATGGTGATGCCCACTTTCCCCAGGAACTGCCTTTGGCCTCTAGTACTCCAGATTTTTATCCTCTGGTGACATCACAAGTAGTTTGTGATACGTTTATACTATTGCTTCTTTCCTGTCTTAGGTATTTGAAGGTGTGTGTCTTGGTCTATCATTGTCAGGTGTCAGATCTGCTGAAACGGAATTTTGGCCAGTGAGACCTCAAGCTGGGAGGAGTTCGCACAGCCTTTAGTAAGAGAAACCAAGTCTTCCCTGTTCCCATTTTTCCGTTGCCTTTGGATTAGGCCCAAACTTTGTCTCTGTTTAGAGCTGGTTAGACTTGTTTTAAAAAACCTTGAGGAAAGACCAAAGCAAACAGAGTGAAGATTTCTGCTGTGTGCTCCGCTTCCAGTGTTGAAATTCTCCTCAAACTGGTTCTGCTGGGGGCTGTGGTGCTGCTGGCCATGTCTGCGATGTGCTGAGTAGCCTCGGACCAGCAGCGGTGGCCTCCGGGTTAAAGGATTTGCTTGGAGGAGGCCTGGAGCAGCTCGGCCACATGCCACCACCTGCTCTCGAGGGGACACCTGGAGCAGGGGTTGTCTCCAGGGTGTCACTGAGTTTGGCATCACATGAACCGTCTCTCATGGAGATTAACAGGAGTGCAGGAGAAGGCCATTGCTAAGGGAACCGTGGCGTTTGTTTGGTTTTGAAGGGTCTTGGGAACCCATTTTTAAATTTAATTACAACTTGCAGACAATCAGAAAAATTAGTTTTCAGGATCTCAAAGACTTAACTGTTAATTACTAAGAACACAACCCTTTGAGTTGTGCATAATCAGGTACATTTACTATTCTCTACTAAGCAGCTTGAGACTAGATCAGCATATTTATGTAAAAACACTAATACTTTTATTACTGAAGTCAGCCCAGAGCTCAGGCCCCCACAGTTTGCCTAGAAAATGGAATATTTGATTTTTTCCCCAGTAATATTATGTTTTTCTTGTCTCCTGGCAGTTTGCACAGAGGCTCTGAAGTACGTGACATACTGCAAAGAGAACATCAAAATCTGCTGCGCCATATGATCAGATCACATTGCAGAAGGCAAGTTCCTGGCTCCACAGGGCTTTAGAGCCTTAAAACTATTTCTTGCTTCCTAATGGGAACTCAAGCTTTTGATTTGACTGTCTGCAATAAGTTGCATGTATTTGCTTTCAAAACATATAATATTCATTTTTCCCTTTAATATAAAGCATACCTAGTGTCAATAAAAGGACGTGCAGTGTCCTGGGGACTACTAGTAGTCCAGGAGAGATGCTGCGTTGACGCAAGCATCCCCATCTGGTGGGTTTGATGTGAAGAGCACATCTGAGGGCAAGTTTGCAGGATGTCCTCTTGGTTAGGAACAAATCTTTTAAACTCTGATTTCTTATAGACTCCACATGTAAAATTAGGAAAATTTCTCATGTGATTTCTCCATCAGTTATTTGCAAATCTTCCAGCTCAATCTCTGTTTCAACAGAGGCTGGGCCATATTCTGGCAGTTGTGTCTCTCTCTGAAATTGTATTTGCAGTATTTGAAGAGCCAGTTTGCATTTTTGCAGCCACGGAGGAATACGGTGAAACCTGTTTTTCCCATTCAGACGCCAGATATGATGGTGATGTGGGACCCAGGAAGAGCTTTCCTGCCTTCTGTCATCCTACCCTCAGTAAATTTGCTACTGCCTGTTACGGCCAAGGATTTATTTTTCAGTGACTGTCAGGACAGCTCTGGCAGTGATGATACACAGATCTGTGCATTCAGCGAACAAGTACAGTCAAATGACTGTTTGGAGCAATAACTCACGGCCGTTGCCTCAGTGGCTTTTACAAGATAGAGAGCAATGGATGGCCAAAAAAAAAGATGAGACTCTGTGAGAACAAATTTATTCTGGGCAAGCGATTTGTTAATTTGCCACGAGTTATCAGTGTATCTTTAACTGAGAACCACTTCCATTAAAGTTTAACATTTAAAAAAGAGAGGATTTATCTTCAATAGGATTTTCTTGCACTGGCTGCAATCGGCAAAATTAAAGATAAACATCACCCTCCCAAGCAGAGCCCAGTGAGGGGATGTCTGGGGCAGCACAGCTGAATAATTTAGGGATTTTTGTAGCTTTTTGTGAAGCTGAAAGCTCTGCATGAAGGGCTGCAGGAGCATTGCTCAGGGGTGAGGAGACACTGTGTGGGGAATTACTGGAATCGGAGAAAAAGCCACATCTTTGGGTTATTTTTGTCAGAGTCAGCCTTTTCCCCTCCACTAACTGCAGCTGTAGGCTGTTGTGGTGGTGCTTGGAGGCCGGTGTCTTTGGCATTCTCTTCCTCTTCATGATTTGCAAGCATAAACCTGACAGCAAAGTTTTATGTCCTTTGGTCTGAGATCTTGGGCAGCAGCAGCCGCATGGAGAGTATATTCATCTGTCCTTCCAGATCCTGGATTTGGGAGTAGGATTGTCACTTAGTCCTACAGTGTGCTGGAGGACAATACCCAGACCTTGTGATGCAGGTAGAAATATTTCTAAGGGTAAATTGCAAATTCTGGGCTAAAAGCAGCATACGTGAGATTTCTGTAAGGAAAGGATATAAGAGGTTGCATTGGAGAAATGAATTGACCTGACAGTTTTCTTCACAGCCTCCCATTAGGGGACAGGCTTCGCTGGAGTCCAGAAAAGGGGCTGGGATTTCTATGCTCAGACAGAGGCCTTGCAGGGACACTAACAGTTTTACCCATCAACCTCAGATGAGCTGTGACTGCTGAGGAAGAGCCTGACATTTTCTTCCCAGATGGCTTGGAAAGGGGAAGGACACAAGAGAGCCAGTCTCTGTTAAGAGGAATAATCCATTTTCTCTTTTGGAGTCCAGGCTGATGAGATGGAGTATCTCCCTCAAAGAGTAAAATAGCAGAGGATGCGTGTTTTCTCAGTTCCCAAAAGAGCTCTCTCTCCCTCCCTACCTCGTCTATTCAGAAATGTCTCCCATTTGGTACCATGGAGAGAAAGAAAAATATCTGACAGATCCTAACACACTACAATTCAAGTGGTTTTGAGAGATGTGTTAGATATCGGTAGAGTGACAGATAAATAGTGCTAAGACATTTGTCCATGTTATGACTTGACTTGCCTGGTCTTTATGCTTTTAGTGGCCCCAGGAGTTGTCATTCCTCTGCACTGCAGCCCTGCATAACACCAAAGGAAGATGATAAGACTATTTGTCTCCCAGTAGGATGATAAGACATTGACTCATGTTTGGCTGTTGTCCTAGCACATGGTTTGCTTTTGGAAGGTGCTACCTCTGCTTAGTCCTTGAGATGTGACAGCACTGCTACTTGGTTAACATTTGAACGAGCATCTCTGAACACTCAGATGTTGACCACATATTTGAGAGAAATAGCTGATTTACCACTGGTTTGCCAAAGGCATGTCGTACTGAAAGAAAAAGCTTCTTCCAGCCCCTCTGTTGCACCTCAAATGGGCAATTTTGGAGCCAATGTAAAGGTTTTCCAAGCAGCCTAAGATGCTTTTAAAGCCAACATGCTGCTTTTTAAAATGAGATATGTAGGATCATACATTTGTTTTAAAAAATAGTGGGATGTAGGCATTGAACCCTATTTGAGGGTCCAACTTATAACAGAAATCCTTCCAGTATCGCTGTGGAGCTTCTGAATCCTTGGTAAATGCTCATACTCATCAGTCAACATGAGGGGAGACCTATGCACCTATTGCGGAAAGGAGTCATGAAAGGGGTCACCTATGGCAGGGAAGGAAAGTGTTGAACGTTGCCATAGAGATCTGGCCAGGACAGATACTTACTTGTAGTACCTGCCTCTACTCTGAAACTCCTTCAATGCTATCAATGCTAGATTTGCTGCTGGATGGTCCACTTCTTAATTTTCTATTGCGATTATGAAAGACCCCATGGAGAGAGCACAGAACAGCAGATGCCTAAGGGGCAGATTTGGACCAGTCCGAATGCTTGGGCACCAGAAGAAAAGATAGTTGCCTAGGAATCCTTGATTTAGACCCAAGCCCCTTTCAAAAATAGAATTTAAGCATCTTTTAAAATGTTATTCTCTATGTGATATATGATATTTTTCTCTGGCAATGGCATCTGTCTGCACTGCATTATATTTTAGGCTTTGGAAGCATAGCTAGTTATATAATTATTAGAATTATATCTGCATTTGCAATGAAGACATATGTTACCAGACCTAGTATGTAATGCATGCTAATTAAATACCAATTAATCAATTTCAAAAATGTGGCTTGACACGATACAGCTGTGACTGCAGTAGCAAATACTCATTGATTATGAAGAATGTCAGGTGTGTTTTAATATGCATCCTCCAGTCCTCTATAAATTTACCAATTATTTAGAGAGGTTTTAGAGTTGCTTATTCATATTACACAGCTACTGCTGGCTGAGTGGCAGTCATTATAATGTATTTGACTACTTTTGCATTATTGCACATTAGTACTTCCAGCTGTTCACACTGTGCTAGCTTGTGTTTCAACCATCAGAAAATACACAAATTCATTAAGTTTTACCCTATGAGGTAGGTGATTTACTCATGCTAATCCTTCAGATTGGCCACTGAAAATGAATCTTCTTTATTTAATTTGAAGCTTTATGACTGTAGGAGGGTATCCTACCTAGCTTTATCTGCTGGCTTCAGAAAGTCTGGAAGAAAACAAAAGTTTCCACAGAGCCAAGAGCATCTGATGCTTCCGGCTGAAGAAACATTCCGAGTTGCTGCTGCCAGGAAGGGAAACGGGCTCTCACACATTCCGTCTCTTGTACGAGTTTCAAATGTAAATCTGGAGTTGTGCTGTAGGGCCTTGGGTGGACTGGTCCAAGCTAAACCAGCAGAACATGTTGGCTGCTCCCTAACCTAACTCGATAAGGAGCAACTCAACAGTCTATAGTGCGAGTCAAGAGGGGCAGTAAAATTAAGACATCTCTGTTAACACCTTCAATAGAGCCCAATCATGAAGACAGAGGACACTATGTCCTCTCATGCCTACGTGTACCTGAGCATGTACTGGGACAAGGGAGAGCAGCAGCACAAAGGAGTTGCGGAAGTGAAGAAGGGAAGTGGAGGGAAGCCGAGGTGAAGCAGTGTGGATGGGATGGCTCAGCTCTCCCTATTAGACCTAGAGCTTGGTTTGCTGGAATGTTTTCCAGCCTTTTCCCATGCTAGGTGTTTTCTTTTGAGCCAGTTTTGCCTCGAAAGTTATTTCCCCCAAGAAGCAATAGACTGGGAAAATGAAGCCATTTGGATCACTGGCAGATGCCTTTGGTAGAGTTAGGGTTTTCCTCCCACTTTTCCGTTTACTTTGTTACTTCTTTTTACTTTGTTTAGTTATCCTTGCTTTTAGGAATCAGACTCACTGGTTTTCAGGAGCTTTGCCTTTCATTTCCAAGAGAAGGAGATACCTTAAAAGGATGATTTCAGCTCACTCATTTCATACAGAAACCAATCAACCTAAATCAGCTTCGATGGTGAGTAATGAAACTAAGTTCAAGCACTTCTCCAAGTGTTTTCCTGCGGCGCTCATCTGATGCCTTGCTGCATTTATAGGACAATTTAGTTGTGAGCTCACTTGAGACTTCATCAAGAAGATACGAGAGTAATTACTGTAACTTTTCAAGTCAAGATATCAGATTGCCAAATGGCTTTTTCATGTCACCAGAATTTTTCTATGTTTAGTAAGCAGGAACAAGAAGGATAAATATTCGGTTTGGTATTTATTTATTCCCCCGATCATGTTATTTCTCAGTAGAGGAATACAGATTTCCTATTCTAACAGCAGGAATGATTGCTGTATAGTAGCAAAAAGAAAGCACTGTGGAAAAAAAATCAATTTGGATAGCCCTGACAAAAAACTGCTGAATGGAAAATTCAGAAGCAGCAATAAGAGTAACATAATCACTCTCTGTTCACATTAGTAATAGGAGCATAAAGATAATGAGGATGTTAAAATAGTTTGCTACTGTAGAAGCCAATCGTAATTGCAAATCTCTGGATTTTTTCTGATTTAGAGAGATTAAGTTGGCTAGATGCATCCTGACAGACTCAGAAAATGTAATGAGCACAGAGCAGAACAGTTATATTTTACATGCTTCAAGCAGGTAGGTCTCTTCCTGACAATAAAGTCCTTCTCTCTCCCACTGAAGTGTAATCCTGGCACGTGCCTGCAATGCGTTCTGCCAGCTCCTAACATGTATTAATCACTGCAAATTACTTCGAGGCAGTCCCCGTGCGGATATATCAGGAAGATGGATAAGGAGCCTTTAACCTTTGAATCCCTTTTCCATTTGTGAATCCGCTTGGTGTTTAAGCCTGAGTAATGGCTGTCCCGTGACTGCTTGGTGGCTTGGGGACAACCTCAAACCAATTGCTGGAGGAAACAACATGCAATAGAAAATCACCAAGGCTGAAGCTAATGGAGCTGACCTGGGATTAGATTAATCACAGAAAACAAACTCAAGGCAAATTGGGCAGTCAGCGTGGGGAATGCACTTAGGCTATTTCTTCTCAAAAGATAAAAGGGTGATTTTAAATGTCATCACAGGCGTCTCTCATTAGGCTAAATTCACTTGAGAGTGCTTTTTCATTCATTCAGAAGATAATGTAGAATAGAAATTGCTCAGCAACAGAGCAGCATATAAAAAGGTTAATAATTTTAAGGTAAAGCTAGATATAAGCACCGGGGACATTACAAGTTGTACTATTCCATTTTCTGTAACAATGCTTATTTTTTCTTTTCTTTTCTCAATTCAGTGCATGTTTCTCTCTGCATAGCAGCACGTTAGGTTTGGGAGGAGAGTTCACAGCTCTGCTCCTTTTGTTCGAGGTTTTCAAGGCCTGCAGCTGACACCAGCCTTTAAGCATCTAATGTTGAGCTTCCAGCTTTGTCTCGAGACCAGTGAGCAGCGACGCTGACGGGCAACTGGAAGCCATGGGTCCTTCTCCCAGATTAGGTGACCTTGGTGCTCTGTTTCAAACAAATTTCAAACATCTGCTACTGCCTTTGCAGCCATGGTGTCTCAGTGCAGAGGATGGTAACCAGGATGAGGAGAGCAGGTCCCTACAGAATCGCCAGTGGTGAGGTTTGGAGAGCACTTGCTGTTCCAGAACTTCATAGAGGTGGAAGAACATCCCTGCTCCTCTTCTGCATAAGTTCCAGGGTCTTCAGAGCTGCTTCTCTACCAGTGATGGAACTGGGGGTCTTTGCTAATTAGTTCTGCTGTTGGGTAGCTCTGTGGGACTGTGTGGCTTGAGGGTGGCAGTGAGGACAGGGTGCTCCGCTGTCGGGGGCTATTTTGGGAGCAGAGTCAGGAGTGCGGTGAGCAGGAAGGAAGAGCCTGCCCAGAATAAAAGTGACACCGCGGAACAACGCGTTCCCCTGCAATGTGTTCTGCAGCCGGAATAGCAGCAGCGCCGCTGCCAAGCGAGGGGCCTGCTGCAGGAGCAGTCTGGCAAAGGGGAAAATACAGCCAAATTTGTGTTGAGCAGCCTGGTGGTGGGTGGCTGGATTCTGCAGACTTGCTGATCCTCAGAATTTGTTATTTCTTGCAAAGTGTCACTGAATGAAGCAAAATTCACAGAAAACGCTTTTCTCCTTCCCCTCCTTCCCCAAATGTGTATTTAAGCACCTCCGTTCAAATTCTTGCAACAGGGATGTCAGAGGCTGTAATAAAACCCTAATTGGGAACGTGAGGGTAGAGCTAAAAGAACGAGTTATTGCAAAGCCAGATATTCCTGGATTTGTTGAATCTTTGTTCTGGAATGGATGAGCCAGGAAGGAATCCTAAAAAGAGAGATAAAAACCATAGCCTTTCTCATCTGTGTGCTCTTCTATAAGTGTAGTCAATTCTGGGAGATGTATCAAGATTTACAGCTCTTCTTGCTGCTGCTATGTGGGATGAATGAGTTCCCATGAATGGAAAAGCATTATTGTGTAGAAATCAATGTGGGTTTTTTGTTTGTTTTATTTTTTTTTTTTTGCCTTGGGAAGTAGGATTTTAGTTTGACGGTTGCTCTACATCTTCTAGAGTTTTGCAGCATACACATAAGAACCTTCTGTTAACTACTTGGCTTGCAAATTAAGGAAATCAGGGTCATTTATTGCCACTGGGAGTAAGTTTGACCTCTTGAAGGTGGATTTTAGATTAACTAAGGGTGAATTAAGAACACGTCTACCTTGTCCCTCGTGAGGCCTTACGCTTGGATTTCAGAGCTAGGACAAGGTTGCTTGCACTACTCCTGCTTGGAGACCTAACAAGTGTGGTCTAGGGACATCCTATGGAGATGTTCTGCATGGTGTTAGCTTCCAAAGTACATCCTTACTTGGAAGCACAATGTGCCTGGGGACAATCGTAGAGATGCAATGTAGCATGAAGCCAAAGTCATCACTCTTCAGGAACCAATCTTAATAATTTCTCCAACATGAAGAAACCTTCAACGAAATCAGAAGCAAGTGCCACTGTGACCCAGTGCCAGAGCTGAAAGCTTCAGCCTCGCGTGGCCCCCAAGGGCAGGGGCATCCCCACTTTGCCCTCAGCCTCTCACCTTGGGTTTCCTCAGCTGGTAAAACTGGTCTCCCACCTTGCAAAGCAGAATGAGCTTTTACCTGCTTGTGGCTCCAGGGCTTTTGCTGTGATCCTGGTGCTGCTTCCTAGTGTCCACTGCCCAAGGAGGGCAGCTACAAGTGGGGAGAGTTGAATGTCCCGAGGTTCCATCCTCTGTCTTCCTATGTGAACTTGGGGCAATTGCTTCCACCTCTCATGCTCCCCAGAGCAGCTCCAAAGCAAAGGCAGATGCTTCCTAGAGATTTCCAGGGCTGCTCTGGCAGATCAAGGTTTTCCACTTTTGTTTTTCTGGGTTCTGTTTCCTTTCACTCCTTTTTTTCTTTCCCCTTTCTCCCCCAGTGGAAGGCTCATGTTCTCGGATTAGAAACAGAAGTTTGTTCAGCTCTCTGTGAAGGCGGACTTCTTAAAATGCAGTTTCAGTGTCTTTTCAAATGATATTTTCCATACAAAAATATTTATTTTAGGGAAACCTCATCTGATGGAAAAATTCTGCATCCAAAAAAAAAAAAAAAAAAAAAAAGTCAGTTTCTAGCAGCTTCCAGTATTTAAACATTTCTATGGTTCCACTGTGGTTTCATGGAGTAAAACAATCAGAGATAATGTAAGTTCTTCATTTTGACTAGAGCTAATTAATTGGATTATTTCCTCCTTAACTAAGGATTGAAGGCTTCCTGCAGTAGAGACTGTCTGTGACCTTACGAATCCTAGAAATGCTAATGTTTACCTTGAAAACCATGAGTATTTTAAGAGCTTTTATTGATGTAGCAAAGCCAGCTAGTTACAATCTTGTGGGGTTTTGCAGCGAGCTGCACACAGATAACTACAATTAGCAGTTGCTTGTTTTCAGTAAACGCAGCTCCATGGAAGTTTTAATTGGAGAGTTTTGGACTTCAGGTCTAAGAAACCAAAGTCTGTTGGGGAAATGGTTTCCAGAGCAGTGACTGAAAACAGACATTTGCAAAGCCAGTAACAAATGCTCTGAAATCAGCCTGATGGGTCCTGTAGTCCCGTAATGCTGGAAATGCCTTGGGAAGGAGCTCTGTTTGGGGAGGAAATGGAGGAAGGTTACTCCACAAGAGGTCCTGCCGTGGCTTTCTTGCATGGGCTTTACAGACTGCAGCAAAAGAACCAAGTGAGTTTGAGATTTTTTTTTTTTCCCCTTCATGATGTGCAGGAATGAAGCCAGATCTGAAAATGCTTGGTAGCATCAAAAAAAAATCCCAAAAGCAAAAACCAAACAAACCCTCAAATAACCCAAACCCCTCTCCTGGACAGCAGTAGCAAAAAAAATAAATCCAAAATCCTGATTCAGTACGAACACCGGTTTTACAAAAATTACTGGATTATTCTTTAGATTTGCAGAGGTATCACATGTGGTGCTGCAGAAACAGTGGCCGAGTCCTGACAGCTCTGCAAACCCATCAAAACAGATAGAAAACCCGAGCTCACAGGTATTTCAAGGCAATGTTGTTCTCTGTGCACTGCTTTGAGTAACGCAAGAAGAAAGTATTGTTAGGCATGAGGTAAGTTAAAATTTTCAAGTATCAGTACACAAAAAAATCTATGGCATGGGTGAAGTCTGTTACTGATTAAATATCATTCCATCCCCATTTCAGGAAAATGAGTTTGCCTCTTGCTGCTTGAACTCTGGAAGATTCTGCTGGGACGGGAGGGGGACTATCTTCACTTTTCGTGATATTCAAAGGGAAACTCATAACACCTCTTGTGGTTCCTCCCTGCTCCTCAGTGTATGTTCTAATTAAAATGCTCAGGAGCATTAACTGATGCTTTTCTGTGCACTGTGACGCTGGCAGTGGATTTTTTTTAACTTAATTTTTTAATATTATTTTAACCTCTAAATATCCTGGTTATGGAGCCATGACCAGAAATATTTGCAATATTTTGCAATAACATTAATCCATTTCACAGGAAACGGCACAGAGGGTGCAAACACGCCAGGTTTGCTGCCCAGGCCAGATTAGGAGCTGCCTCTGCTCTGCTGCTCCTGCGGCCCTGGATTGTTTGGAGACCCACTGGCTAAGGGGACTTCTTTCTCAGAAGAAGGACTGGTTAAAAAAAAAAAATCTAAGTTCCAGGTGATGCAAAAAGCTCCCTGCTGACCCCCGTTTTCATTTCAGCCAGGGAGGATGTGCAGGAGCTCCGGCAGGGAAGTGTGGGAGCAAGTGGAGCCGGACACCGCTGCCGACCGCAGCCACCTCGGCGGCGTCCCCCTGCCACCCCCGTGCAGCTCCCGGCTGAGACCCTGCGATCGTCACTGGGCTTCTTGGATAGCTCCAAGAGAGAAAGCGGGATGGTAGCAAATACCTGCTGGTGACACTATGGAATTTGTAAGAAAAACTCTGTTTTGGATCCTGCCCTTGATTTCTTTTTAATGCTGTAGAGCCTTCCCTGTCTCACTGTGATAAAAATGAAAAGTTAGCTTGAGGACAGTTCATTTTAATAGCTGCTGAGGGTAGATAATTCAGATTATTTATTTAGTTGAAGCCCCAGCTTGTGACACTCACATGTCGCATGGTCAGCGACTTGTGCGCTTGGAACAAGTTTGTGCTGGCAGGAAGCTAAAACTGCTGTCTGTGGGCAGGGGCTGAGCACCGGTGAGCCAAAATGCTCCTCCATCCGCGTGCATCATGATCTTGAAATGTTTAGAGTAGTCGTATTTATTTATTTATTCACCCCAGCATCTCTGACATTTACATGTCACTGTCCTGGTGGTTGAAATGCATCAGATGTGGCCATAAGTGCAAAGGAGCTGCTGTCTTGCTATGTCTGTCTCTCTCTCTTTTGTTTTGTTTTATTTTGTTTTGTTTTATTTTGTTTTGTTTTATTTATTCCCCTCTGTGAAGGAATCTTCTTTCAAAAACTGGGCACTTTCCTGCTAAATCTCTGCTCTTCTGTAGAGAATGAGCATCATCAGGCCTGTCCCTCTCCACTATGAGGGCACAGTATGAGGGAAAGCATATATCACTGCTATTTCTTTAGTATTTCTTAATAAATCAATTGATTTAGAAACAAGGCTATAACAGTTCGTGCCATTGCAGGTATGCTAAAGTGGTTTTTTTTGAAAGTGAAGGTTAGATGTTACTGTTTTGTGTCAAGAAATATAGCTTGGCCACCAAACGTAGGGAGTATTGAGGGGGAGCGGAGTGGAATGGGAACACATGTTTTTATTTGTGCTCTTGGTTTCATCGCAGATTATAGGAGAACAGCAGAGAACTGCTTAGCTTATTGTTGTCCCTTCTTTCCTGTCCAGCATCTCGGATGATGTTAAGAGCCTTGCTGCAGTCCAGACAGATGACATCCACTGCTGTCCTCTTATGTACCCAGCTGGTCATTCCATCACAGGAGGCTGTCAGGTTGGTTAAGCATGATTTCCCTGTGGTGAATCCCTGCTGACTGCTCCCGGGCACCTTCTTGTCCTGCACATGCTTAGAGACAACAGCCAGGATGAGTTCTGGTCATTTACTGTATATCTGCTTCTTGAACTGAGGGCATCTCACGACTGCTACAAAAAATACGGTGCTTTTTAGCCTTATTTCAGAAGAAACCTCACCTCTGACCATCGTACACCCTGGGAGCATCCGCCTTTCTGACTGTTTGCGCTGTAAATTGTGCGAGCCGTGGCCAATTTGAGCAAAGGCAGGCAAGTGTTGCAGAAATACGAAGCCTGTGAAAATAGATAGTGGTCAGAGGAAAACCCAATTAGGTGCTCCACTAAGGGCAAGGAGGTGTGAACTCCAAATTTATTAGACTTGGAGGATTCAGCAAAGGCCAGAGATGATATGAGTACCCCAGAGGCTGAGAGTGCTGCATTAGGAATCTGCTCGCAGCCTACCCAGCTCACTGATTCCATTTCTTCCTGTGTGGCTGCCTGGCTCTTCTGTTTCAGTTTGAATCCAAGTCCTTTTCCCAATCCCGCAGTCAGAAAGCAGATAGCGTAATCAGGTCCGTGTTATTGAGGAGGTTCGAGCTCCTGATGACATTTGAACAGAGTTGCCCACATGCCTACTCCACTACTCACAGGCTGTGATTTATGGCTGAACACAGGGGAGCTGACAGTGTTTTCTCTGCCTGTGATGTAGGCTCTGCAGACACTAAACTTGCTCTGTGTTTTTGAGGAAATCACTGTGTGCATCTTTGGGAGTAAGAGATAAAAAGCACTGCAGAGGCTGATGATCAGAAAGAGAGAAGCGTGACTCAGGCAACACTGTGGCCTTTCCTGGCTTTGGTTTGAAGCATCCTGGGGCACTGGTGTCATAGTTTAATTCCACACTGTGGCTAGACTTTTTTCCTATTTATTTGTTTAAACCCTGTTTCCTTGTTGTTTCACCTGATGTTATCTTGTTCTTAAGTTGCAAGAAAAGGTGAACAATCAGCTGTGTAGTGCTTTTTAGAAGAGGCTTTGCTTATTGCATTGACATGAAGTTGTCCTACCTGTATCTGATCAGCTTGAACATGTGCAAGCATGCGGGGTTTCATGGAAGGGCTGCTTAGCATCTTTTAAACTCAGAGATGAGCGTGAGGTTCACCTCATCCTGGATATCCACCTGGATGTCACCTGGATGTCCACCAACCTGTTCTCTGAGAGTCATCCCAGCAGTTGCTGACTCTGGATGGTGTTAGCCCGCTGTCAGACTAGAGGAGAATAAAGCCACTTGCAAGCAGTGCTGGCAGGGAAATGGAGATGCAGCGAGGAAAATGCTGCTGTTGGTGCCAGCTCCTTTCCATCCTGCCAATCACCTCATCCTAAAGGGAAGACCCAATTCTCTGCTTCCACTCACCTAAGATTATTCATCCATGTCTAGCTTGTTCTTGCATTGGCAGCTCCAGACACATTTCAGCTGATGTCTCTCAATCCCCAGGCCCTTGGCTGATGACATTCATTTGTATCTTTGTTATGCAGGATTCACCTGCCTGCTGGTGACAGGGTGAGAGATGAGGCTGGTGGCATCACGGGGTGGCACGTCTGCTCAGTACCACGCACCAGGGGTCTTGCAATCTCTGTCCTTTGCTTCTGTTCTGCAGGGAACAGGCTGCCTTGCTGCAGACGTGCAGGTTGTGAGATGTGCACCTCGTCTCTTAACAGACATCACATTTGCATTCTATAAGCAGTTGTACTAATTTTCTCTTGCAGTATTTGCAAAACAGTAAGAAACGTGAATATCCTTCTGAATAAGACTGAAGTGATTCATAAAATTCACGTAGGTGCTGGTTCACAAGCAGAACACCCAATTTCCTCAGCTTTTTCCTTAATTTCACAAAATGTCTGTGGTCTTTTATAGAAGAAATTGAGCCATTGAAATGCTGATGTGACCTGGATGAGTTGTTGATTATTTAATTAAGCCTGTAATCCAAGAAAAATGGGGAAGCATTAATTCACTCCTCACCCTTGCAACAAATAAGGTTGAAAACTGCCAGAAAAATATTCTAATGATTGTGTCCATTTAAATGGAATTATGCTAATGATGGGATCATTGTCTGGGTTGGCTTAATGAGTTTTGGGGCTGTTGCAATATTAAAGATTTCAAAAATGCACTTAAGAAAAACACTTCCTGTTCCCTTCCATAAAGATTAGAAAGAGCAGTTAGAGGTTTTGCTTTTGCATTGGCTATAGAATATGTAGTCCTATCCCCTGCCAAAAACTGTCTGGTTTGAACGCATTTAACCTCTGTGGATTTGACACCTTGATGCTTCAATATAAACATAAGAATGAGCTCATAGAAACTGTAATGTAGAGTGGTAACATATGTGATTATAAGTTATAAAAATAAATTATATAGTCATGTTAGTAGGAATGTTTGGGGAGTATGTGTTGTATTCATATATGTGTATAAAAGGAGTTGAAACAGAAAAAGAGAGGGTCGTAGTCTTGTATAACTAGTCTATATGAAGCCTTGTCCCTGGTTTGGGTCTGATAAGGGTCTCCTGTTGCTTCTTTACATGGGAGAAATGGTCAGAAAAGCGTCCCCTTTTCTGGTGCTGTTTCCTCCTGGCAATGTGTCCCTGGGAGCTGCTGGGTAGCTCTGGGCTTTGGGAAGTCTCCTGTGTCCGTCAGGGAGAGGGAAGAGGCCGTGGGTGATGGAGAAAGCTGGAGCGCATGCCTGGACTAACTCAGTCCAGCTTCTGAAAATGCCAAGATGACTCAGAAAATGTGTTCATAAAGTCCAATTTTGGTGGATTTTCTTGCTCGAGAACAAAGTAATCTTTCTGTTATCTAAGTTACCTGAATCTTTCTTTTCATCTGGAATAATTGCAAATTGTGAAGGTGAGGGAGCTGTAAGCTTACATGGATCATTACTAAACTTGGGACTCAGATAAGTGATTTTACACAGAATAAGATATATGCTGTTGTTGCAACTCCTTTTCAACTGGGTGCCCAGTTTATACACCTGACTGCTTGACACTTCTCCAAGGACTAATCTCAATTTAAAACCACATAATTTTAATGCTTCCACCCTCTGCTTACTGAGTGGAAAGGCCCCATATCAGGACAAAGAATGGAATCTTTGGTAATTAGCATTTTTGTACTAGAAAAATGTGGACTGTTGTGGACTGTACAGGCTGTTGACACTTAGTTTTACTGTTTAATAATGATGTTTTGTATGTTTTATTAATTTCTAAGAAAATTAATCAAACTATCCATGACTTCTGAGGGAGGTGTGGGTAAATCGGACCAATTCACAACTTCCAAGCAGTGAGAAAAGCAAATGTTTTGCCCTCATCCTTGGAAATTCACTTGCAGTCTGCAGAAGTTATGGATTAGATATCATAGAATCATAGAATCACAGAATGCCTAAGGTTGCAAGGGACCTATAGAGGTCATCTAGTCCAACCCCCCTGCACACGCAGGGCCACCTAGAGCATGTGGCACAGGGCTGCATCCAAGTGGG
>JAWLRI010001074.1:1548174-1575106 GCA_034781795.1 Crypturellus tataupa
GCCTGGGACTCTAAAGGGCTGCCCTTGGTAAACACCGAAGCAAAGAAGGCATTCAGTAACTCTGCTTTTTCTGTGTTGTTTGTAACCATATAAAAGCCACATGCATTAAAGATATCCATAGTGTTAATAAAATGCAAAAAAGGATTTGGATTAAAACTCTGAACATAAAACTCCAAATCTCTATTGCCTGTCTTGATATAAAAACTCTGCATTACCTTTTTTTTTTTTTTGTGGGTCTTTTAGTATATAGAAGTATTTATTGATTTATGGATGAATGCAATAGGTCTGTACAATGTAAATGAACTTATGCGTATACACTGTCTTTGTTTCTACTAGCATGTAGAAAATACCTGTGTAATTATCTAAATTCCTTCCTCTGTAATTATATAAAAGCTTCATAGAAATATGACTATAAAGCCATATTATTGGAAGGACTTTAGGGGAATAAAAAAGAAGTCAGATGGCAGTGCGGTACATTCCTGTGCCTGCCATATAAGTCTTGTTTGCTCCAGAGGCTGAAAACGGAGCCTCTTTTCACAAGGCTGATTAAAGAGATCCACTCTGGCCTTGTCCTGGGCATTTACATGGCAGGTTTCCTCCTTCCGATGCATAGCTCAGGTTAAATCCCTCTGGTTTCCAGCTGTGGGGGCATATCCTAAGCAGTAGGTGCTCTAATTTCTCATTTTTGGGCTCTCTAGTGAAGACATGATTAAAAATAATTCAGATTTATTTCCCCGCCCCTATCAACTTTTTGAAAATTAGTTTTAAGTGCTGCTTTTTGAAACTCTCCAGAGGGATGTGAAGAAGAAAGCCTAATCAGCATGAATTAAAACATCCAATATTTAGTTACCAAATGGTCCCATGATTTGTCAACAACTTATTGAAAATCCTCGTCCTCCTTCTCCTGGGCTTCCTGATTTCTTGCAAATCTTTTTTCTGGAACAGAAATCCCTAAAGAAACAGGCTCTCCATAGCTGAGGCACAATCAATAACAGACTGAAGTGTAAAATTGGGTTTGAGGCTGGTGGGACAGCTAGTGGCTCTGTGCAGCGTTTGACTTTGGCACAGCCCCAGCTGGTCACCAGATCATGTTGTTCCTCGAATCTTCTTAATCACCTATTGCCTTTGCCTGGCTTTCCTGCCCAGAGAGGTCGTAAATTTTGCATATTCACCAATCTGGATGTAATGGAAACGGCCTTTTATCAGAGGAAACAATTGGGAAAACCTATTCCTCAGATTGGTGGGCAGGGGGACAATCCAGGACAATCTGGAACTGGCAGGACTCCCAGGGCATTCCTGGGCTCGGGCAGTGCCAGAGGCTACGGCAGATGAGCGGATCAGCCCCTCGTCTCCCATTATCTGAGAGGACAGGAGCAGTTTGGGCCCTGTTATGTGACATTTATAGAGCCTGACACCGCTGCTGATCTTGCCTGGAGGGAATTCACTGGTGAGGCTCCTGGCTGAGTAAGAGCTTTTTTTTTTTTTTTTTTGGATGAGCACCAAATCGTGTTTCATTATGACATTCAGCTCTGAGATCTTTCCCCAGACAACTGATGTACGTCGTAAACACAGAGAGCTGGTCCAGGCTTGCTGCTGCCATGTGGGAACCTTGCAAGGTTGGCGAGGACGGGGGGACATGGAGCAGACACGTATCCCTCAAGGGCTCATGGCTGAGTGAAGGGTTGCTGGGCTGGATGATTTTGGAATCTTGTCTCCAGCTCTCCCCAGCTGAGAAAATAGAGCACTGGGGCTGTGAGGGAGCTCTGGGATGCAGAGAGGAAACCAGGTGCAGGGAGTCAAAGACGCAAGACTCTGAACATTGGCCTCAGCTATGATAAAAATGAGTTACTGAGCTAGGTATGCAGCTACAAATGGGTGACATGGGTCCATTTTGCTAGAGTACCTTTCATGAGCATTGAATTGATGAAAAGGTGCTCGTCTGAAGGCCTCACATTGCTCAATTCATCCCTTTATTAATATCAAAAAGTCTTTGCAGGGCGTTTTGATAAGATGTTTTGGGTACAAGTCCTGATGCACTCGGCAGACTGGGACTCCTTGTGGTCTGAGTGGCCCCGTGGGCTTCATTGGCTCTGAACGCTCTCCTAGATATGTCTGGTGCCTTCAGCTGGGCTGGATAAGTGAAATGAAATATCCCAAGGGGGTGAGTTGGTATAGAGATATCACATGGGAATGGTGTTGGTCCTGCAGCAGGTGCTGAGTTGCTGTTGTTTCCCAGCTGTTGATATTATTTAAGAAAATAGATTTGATTAAATATGAATAAAGGTGGTGAATGGAAACAACTCAGTTTATTTGCTTTTTAAATTTTGACAAAGCAGTCATGGGAGATGTCTTTGTGGTACGGCATTTCTTTTTGATTTTAAATAAAATGCAACACTTCTGTGCTAAAACCTCAGGGACTCATGAAGGTTGCAAGGAGGGGAGTGCAGCTCTCCAGCGTCCCGGAGCCTGGGAGTTTATGGAGCATTACAATGCCTGGAGCCCTTCAGTGTTGTATAAACTATTCTCTTACATAAGCACGTCGTCTTAGGGCTTAACTCATGGATATAAATTCTCTCCAGGCTGATAATGGGGCCAAGCTTCAGCCTAGAAATGTCTGCTATTTATTTATGTTACAGGTTTGGGGGCAGAGAGAAAGCTTGGCCGTGTTTAACCCTCCCCATGCTTCCCATTGTTCCCTAACAAAAGTCACAGTTGAACTGGCTATAAAGCTCTGTTTACATTTGCTTCCCTGCTGAGTGCTTACCCAAATAGTATTTCTAGCCACAGATTTGTGCAATTCCACTTTGGATTTTTTTTTTTTAATTGTAATATTTGGCCTGACTTTTTAAGTACTTGGGAAAGAGGAGGGTGTCCAGGAACGATCAGTCTGGGTTTGGACCTGACATCGTCGCTGGGAGGCTGCCAGTGTCTGCAGGAAGCAGCCCTGGAGCAGCTCTGCGAGGGCAGCCGCAATGTGGGTCAGCCCGGATGGCATTTTCTGCTGTGCAGGCAGCATCCCACTGGCCTCGAGTTATGAAAGAAGCTCCTGGTTCCTGCTGGAATTGTCTGAGCAAATCACTTTTTATCTTGAATGGGCTTAAAATGATTTAATTGACGTGTGCCAAAGGAAAAAATAAAGAATGACTTTACAGCTTTAGTGGAACTTCCTCCACATCTCCAATATTGACTCTAAAGCAGTTTTGGAGAGTTCAGGCATTTCTTGAAATCATTTTCGTATCAAGAAGGCCGGTTAACATATCCTGGTGAAGTCTGATGATGATGTTGGAGCAACTGATGCTTGGATGCCTTGTCCAGAAGATGAGTCACTTGTTTGCCAGTAGTTTCAGATTTCCCAGTCCTCGGGCGCTCAGTAGCAGACCAGCACCGCGATGCTTTAAGGACTGTCATTTGGGGTACTCAGGAACTCTTCAAGCACTGCATTGCATTTATACATCAAAGTAAAGAACTTTTCATACTTTAGGGCATTGTGTATATTTTATATATATACATATATATTTTTCATGACCTTGTTGCTGCACGTTTACACCGAAGAAGAAAGATAGGGGTCGTGACAGGGAAGAGATGAGGAGCTTTGGGATCATACTTGCTTCTTTTATGCAGAAAGCAACCCTAATATATATTTTTTTTCAGTTGACATCAACTAGTCAAGGAATAGGATCCCCCAAATCTCCCCCTAAATCCTTTCCGGTTTAAGCCAGCCCTTGTTACTGGGTTTGAGTCGCAATAAGCTAAACCTGGACTTGAGTAACATGTTCAACCTCTGGCTGACCTTCATTGGAGTTTCAGCAGCCTCATTGATACTGTTAGTAAGTAAAAACTACAAGCAAATTCTCCCGGCAATCTGCACCTGTAGTTACCATTAAAATTAATGGCAGCTTCAGCTTTTATTTGCTAAATAGACTTCTTGGTTAACTGTATTTTTATTGTAGGTTGTTTGAATAAAGTCAGAGAGTGATCACTGCTATTCGGCAACTGCAGGCTTAAGGTGGGAAGAGAAGAAATAATTAGTTGGCAGGAGCCTATAATTAGTGGTATAGACGCGGTCTTGCTCTTAAATGTGGTGTTCAGCATTTGCTATGTAAATAAAGTGACTTACATGGCTAAGATGTCCTGTGTCACTGAGGCAGCAAGTTGAAGGGCAAAGCGCTTCCATCTATAAATTTTTGTAAAAAGCTGAGTTCCTTCCTAAAGTTAATCCCTAAATTGTGTAAATCCTGCCTGGATCTTCCTATAGAAGCTGAGTACTATGCACAAAAGTAATGCTTTGGGTCACTTCACTGGCTTTCCTATCTAATTCAGCTGGTAGGGATTTATGTTCATGTATTGGAGCTTTAAAAAATTGAGTTCTCTTATTTGGGCAATTGGCAGTTGGAGTATTTCTGTTTTAACTTATGTGCTTAATTATCAGAAGTGTTTTGCTATCAGTGATCTGATTAATGTTTCAAGGAAGGCAGATTCCCCCGTTCCTCCACTTTACGCTGGAGCATTTTAATATATTTTTCCATCATTAGAATGCTTAATGGGGAGGAAGGCTGGGGATTAAGGCTGCTATTTTCAAGGCTGCTATTCATCTTAAAAAGATGGAGTTAATTATAAAGCATCTTTAGCGCTAGGACAGGCCCTGTGGCCGTGAAGGGTAAAATTTATTCTTTGGTGCTGAACTGTTAGTTTATCCTGAGTTTGTGTAAACTAGATGAGGCTTCTTCAGCCTTGGCCACTAATATGTCTAAAACTCTGGGCTGTTTGAACATCTCGTGGTTCTTATCTCAGGCTAGATGGCACATGGTACATCCTTGCCAGGTGACAAGAGTGCACAGGGTGTCACTGTGCCTGCTTTCCAACCATAAGTGACTTCAAATATCACTAAAATTACTCTAATTACCACTAAAATGATGGCTTTCACCAATGCTTTTTTTGAAGACTCTCAGTTTGATATTCTGCTTTCTTACTTGCAGAAGCCCTAATTCCTCCAGCTCTAGTCAAGAGCAGACGTGTGCAAAGGCTCACTTGAGTGCAGGGAGGTTAGTCCTGAACTTGCAAAGCGGAGATATGGCCATTGCCAGAGTCCTTCAGGACACCCAAAATACTCTCAGTGGCTGTAGGTCTGAATAGCAAAAATTCAGAGCACTCTTGGATGGATATTATTGTAAAATATACACAGTGAGGGTCAAACAACAATACTTGCATTTCCTCCCTTTGGAGTACTTGACTTTAGCAGCTTTAATAATGTTTAGTAATAAACTATAACTTATTCATGCTCTCACTGGAGCCATGGGAAATACACTTATGCTACAATGATAAGGAAAAAAAGCCTGCATGACATTTAAGAGAATTCGTTTTACAACTGGGATGGAAGCCTCTCTCCCTTGTGTTGTGTGGCTATTGGAGCTCACAGAAGCAAGTGATCTTGAAAGGGCAGGGATAGAACAGAAGTAAAATGCATATTTTAAGATTCTGTCAGCGTATGTATATGCTTGAAACTGCATGTGTTTTGGATTGTAAAATAAATTGAAGGAGTAATTCTTCCTTTTTGGTTCTACCTAATATGCGGTCCAGAATTGATGCATTAAAAAATTACAAGAAACTGTTTCCTGATAAATAATAAGCTCACCACTTTCTCAAGGAGGAGAGTTACTACGATTACTGCTAAAAGATTATAGGGAATAGCTAATTTTACAGTGACTAAAGGATGGTATCTAATTATTTCACATTTCTGGATGTACGGTACTGCTGTAAATCAAGTGTTCAATTTGTGGGCAGAATAATATAGAGTTCAGGTCACACCTGAAAGACATCATAGCCTCATGATTTGTATTGCTAGCCAGATGTATAGGAATCTTTGAAGCCCTCTGGTTAAATGCTGTTTGTTATTGGATTCCCAAATTATTCATCACATTTTTGTCCATGTACAATAGCATTTTCTTTTTATCTTCCTTCCATTATTCATCAGGCACCAACTTATCAGAACTGTAGTGCAGATAAAAATTCTGTGGTTTCTGGATAGTAACAGGAGAAAGCTCTAGAGACAGATGCCAAAGCAGCAGTTTATGCAGTTGTTTTGCCCTCACCCTTGCAGATGGGGAAAGATAACAGGGCACAATTTTAAAATTATGAATATGCAGCTTTGTGGTTTGGATCATGTGTTAGTTACATGATTTTCTTTGCCTACATGTTCTGTGAAGGTACCTGTTCATTAAGTTAATCTAGAGCTGCCTTTGCCTCCTCTGTTCTGGCTTTTTTTTTCTTAGCCTGAATGTGGATTGATGGAAAATATTTCCCAGGTCACTGTATAAATTGGAAAAAAAAAAGTGTTTGGTTTTCTTTCACCTTTTCCTTAAGCTCTCCCTTCCATGGTCTTTCTGCCTCTTTTGGAAAACATCTGTGTGCAACATATAATGAATATCAACTGATGGATGCTGTAGCATGAATATGGACTGCAGGGAATCTCCTGGCCACTGAGTGTCATTGTTAACTCAGGAGAAATGGGGGGATGAGAAAAATCTCGTTAACTGGTGAAGAGAGAGATGAATCTGTACTGGGTGATTTGGAAGGTATTGAGATCACTGAAATGGTCTGTTGAATGTCAGGGACCTCCAGCCTGCAAAGAAGTTAGTCTTTTAAAAAGTGATGTGTGTTCCTGAGCGTGCTGAAAGGGAGTCATGAGACAACGCTGTAAAAGGTGCTACCATGTCCTTGTTGGAGTGTCACCTCCATGGCTAAGCTGGAATTAGTGCTGTCAGTTGTCTGGGATTCGCTCATGTGGACTCGTTTATCAATAGGCATTTAAGGCTGCTCGGTGTTGCCTCTGGCTGCTCCACCTGGATCACAGGGGTGGAGTTTTCCATGAGATTCCTGGCATTTCTGATGTTGCAGCTTCCTTGGGGCTGGTGCCCATTGCAGTCACCAGCTTCTGGTGAAAAGGCAGCTTCTGTAAACGGGCCTATTTCATGCCCATGTAGCAATTCTAGCTGGGGGGCAATCGCTTACTGAACTCTGAAGCAGTGGGTAGGTGGGACTGGTGCCCTCACATGCAAATACAGGATTTTTTTTTTTTTCAATTTGCAAAGTCTTGAAACGCAATAGTCTGGAAGAGAGTCATCACCATAAGAAACAAGGTTATTTCCATAGATGGAAAAGTACTTTAAGAAAAATAGTTCAAACAGTGGTTTGTGCAGCTGGTCTCAAATGGAAAGGAAATTATATTGTCTGATGATTTCGACTCTTCTTTATGACCATGTGTATTAGGTAGGCAGGGTGCACTTTCCTCATATCCAGCCTTGTAAAATAATGCTTTTATTGACTGTATTGTTTGTAGGTGTGAACTATTGCTGATCATAAGTTGATGATACTGTAAGTCTGAGACACAATCAATGCATTTCATCCATGAGTCACACAACACACACTGACATAGAGAATTCAAGGTTTATTGGGAGCCATAAAATTGCCCTAGCTTGAGGGTAAGTGCATCATCAACATTGCAGCTAAGACAGGTTCTCTGTTTTCAGGACTTTGGGCTGAAAATATATGCTGTATTAGCATTCACAGTAATAAAATTGATTTCAATAAGGACAAAAGGAGAGGATGTAGTTGAAAGGAAAGGGCATGAGCTTAAGTGAAGGAAACTATCACAGGTAGGAAGGAATGTGATTGCTGGGATTGCCAAATGAGTGTTACATTAACTTTTCTTCTGAAAAAACATCTTTTTTTTGTGCGGGCGGTTGTCTTGCCACATCTCGCTGCAGTTATTTTATGGGTTTGTCTTCACCTCTGAGACAGGCGCCTTTTTCTGAGGAATGGCAAATACGTCTTCTATACTACTGGAAATAATACAAGAGTATTTTACTGACAAAGTAGTAGAGAAAACCCTTTTCAGCTGTCTTAGCTTTGCTGGTATTTAAAAGCAAGCTTGCTGTGGCCTGTTATTTGCATTGCTGTGAAAACACCACCTTTTTGGCCTTAAAAATCCACTTAATATGGGCAAGGACTTCGAAAATCGTGTCTGCGCCGCCTAACCTGGGCGTGGGGCAGCCGGGAGGAATTCCTGTCTGCCCGTGTCTAGCCGTCTCGGTGCAGAGCGGAGATGACCGGCATGGAGAGAGACCAGCCACTGCTCTGCCAGAAACCACCTCCTTCCTTTGCTTTTTTCCTTCTGTAGCCCCATAGCTGTGGTTTAGCTCCTCACAGTCCTCAAGTTGAGGTTCTTCTTGTCCTTTTACATGAAGACCCTTTTCTTCTGGTAGATATTGATTAAAGCAAGTTGAATTTAAGCATCGATATAGGGCTGTTTTCCCTCCCATGTCATGGGCTTTCTTGAATTCCCAGGTGTCTTCTTGATGTATTTGGCCAGAGCCTTGAGTGCTGTCAAGTGCTAGAGGAGGGGCTGTTATTTCTTTTTTCCGAAGCAAATGGTTTTGCTAAATTACGATAATTTTTTCTGAGCCATTCTCTACATTTTGGGTTTTATTTTGTGGTCTTACTTAAGGTCAGTTTTCCACTGTGGCTGAAGCTGTAATTCAGCTCTGCTTTTGTCTATGACCTCTCAGAGTCTTCTGGGAATTCAGACATAATTTAGCTCTGCTGTCTGAATGGTTCCCTGCCCACTTGATTCAGTTCTGCTTATCTCAAATGTCTCTCAAATTGACAGCTTTAGTCAATACAGCCTGTGAAGAGACCTTATCTGTTCTGAGCAGTGGGTGGCTGCAAACCTACCATTACCCCAGGATGTCCCTGCAGCTGGTGGGAGGAGGCCAACAGGCAGACCAAGTGGATTGGGCATTATGGAAATAAAAATAGTGTTGAAATAAAAGAGGTGCAGTGTGTCTTCTCTTTCCTGTCAATGCTTATGTGTCTGCAATAGGCAATTAAAGTCCTTAATTGCTACCTCTGCCTCCATTGACACCGTCTATCAATACTGGGGTGATTGCATCAGCTGACCTGGGAGCTGACCACTCGCGCCCAGAACAGATTGAGTGGAGCAATTTGGAAAGTGTGAATATAAAAGACAGAAAACAACAACATCCGAGCCAAAACAAGCATCAATTCCAGTTTTGGGTGCCTTTTATTGTACTGTAAAATATTTTGAAAATGTTCATCTTTGGTAGACATCTCTGTTTTATCCAAAAAAGGTACTTTGTATTTTCCCTGATTTTGTGTGCCTGTTGTTTTGTCGGGGTCCCACTTTTAAAGGGTTTCCCTGTCCCTTGGCTTAATGCGTCTGTCAAATATTGCAAAGGTCCAGGAATAAGAATGAGGTGTTACTTTTGGACAGGTATTTTATTAAGAAACACTTCAGCAGGGGAGAGATTTTCTGCTCCCCAGCTCAGAACCCTCAGCTGGGAGAGGTGTGATTGAGCCTTGTCTCTGAGTCTCGGCTCATGAAGGGCGGCTGCTATAATCCAAATGTACCTGGAAGGGAGGGAGCAGTGGGGATCCCCCGCTTGTTGACTTTGTGGCATCTTCAGCTGCCTTCCAGGATTCCTTCGTGGATGACAGAGGAGGCTGGGGGATGAACGCTCTTTGCAGAGTCCCGCTGCTCTTTGCTCCTTGCATAGCACTCCGCTTTGCTTCTCGTTCAATTTGTTTCTTGATTAACGGGAGCTTTTGTAATAGATTTTGTATTGGTATGCAAAAGCACATTCACAGTTTATCTGACATTAAGGTTGTGTCAAATTATACGGTAGCCACTCTTTGAAGCAGACTGTCAGTTTACTTAATGAATTTCTGCTTGAATGAGAGAATCCTCACAAGAAGGCAGTAAAATGCGCTTCAAGGTGAGGAGACTATATCTACTCACCACTTCTTTTGGGTGCCTGTCCCTAAATCTTTAACTTTTCTGCTCCCGCTCCAAAAAATACACAACCCAAACAGGCTGATGTTGGTGTATCCAGTCTTTGGCTCCTTTCCTCTCTGTCTCAATAGGAATGGGTGGGAGTTTCCTGCAGGTCTTCTGCCTTTCCCCAGTCACGCATACTCCAAAACTGTGACAACAGGAACAGGGGCTCTGATCCTGCTGCTGTTGAATGCAGTTGTCCTGGATTCTGTGTTGGATTCTGGCAATGTGTCTATTGACCTCGTGTAAGATGTGGCTAAACGTTGGATAAGACTGATTATTTATTTATTTTTGTCTACACATGGCTTTCAGAACTGCTGTTGCTTTGTAAGGCAGCAGTAATTGAAATTACTATTTCAATTTATAGTCACTGCTGTGTTGAATCTTAAAGGTTAGCCAGAGGCTGTCACTCAGCTCTAGCTTCTTCTAAAGCAAGTGCAATGCGTCAGTGTTGAGGCTTGCTCGGTGAGTGCAGGGGGGAAAGACAGACAAAAGAATATTGAAGTTATTGTACTTTAATTACTCTACTGAGGGCTTAATTTAAATTACTGTCTTTGGGCTGTGGTGTAACATTGAGGTGGTGACATCAGTGAGGCGACTTTAAGGAAGGGCTTGATATGGCTTCTCTCGGTATTTTTATTTGGATTAAATTCTGTCCTGATTCACACACAAAAAATAAAGGAGAAGAGAGAAGGAAAAGTAAATACATCCACTTAATGAAACAAAATATGTCTCAGCTTGGGGCTTGGCACGCTTTGCTCTTTCTTCATGCAGTTGTGTTTGGGTGACCTTTGGGCTGGGGAGGCTGAAGGGGCTAATGGCCGTGACTCAGACCTGGTGGCGCTGGTGTTTGCGCTGCCAACGCTCTCCACGGCGGCTCTGCCAGGGCCCTGGGGCGCTGCGGTGGTTCCAGCCCCTGCAGAGCTGCAGACTGTCCTCCTCGCTCTGCGCCAGGCGCTATTTGTGGTCTGCGAGTGGGCACCTGAACCACAAGGCGCGCTCACTTGGGCTAAAACTTTTTAATTCTCTTCTTCATTTCTTCGCTCCTTTCCAGAAGCCTTCAATGTGCGGGTTAATGCTGCTGACGTGCAGGTTTGCATGGCGATGCGTTCACCCTGTGCACATTTCCATCTCGCGCCCGTGTTCTCGCAGACCGAAGCTGTGATTTGTACGTGCGTTTGCATCAGCTGCAGAGCCGAGCGCGACGCCGAGACGAGGCGACCTGCTGCGTGCCGGGGGGTGCCTTCCGCAGGGAAGCGCAGTGCAACAGTGGCCGACAGGAGATTTTCCTTTTTGCACGCTAATAATTCCACAATCCCCTTTTAGCATCTAAAAATGTGCCTTTTAAAATAATGATATGGTAGTATTCAGCATTGTAATCATGACTATATTTTTCCAGGCTCTTTCCAATGGAGAAAAGGTGGTAGAGTATTTCTACAGTTTTGCATTTCGGGAGCAAAGAGCTGAAGTGAATTTGTGAAAGTTTGGAAAGAAATTGCCACCAAGGCAGCTCCTGGAGCCGCCTCTACATGGCTGGTTTGGGCACTTCCCCTTTTGGCACTCGTGTCCTGTACGTGTGTCGGTGCTCAGTGCTCCCTGCTCCCTGTATTTACTTCTACACCTGCCTCTGGCTGCATATGGATTCGATGGTGCCTTACAGGACATTTGTTGTCCTCAAACCTCTGCCCTCACCACAGCGACTCCCCCAGCAGGGGCCTCTGGAGGACTCAGCGCTGCGGCCGCCTCCATCGGGACACGGCGGAGGGTGACGGGATGGCAGGAGCTGCCCTCGCCTGGCCCTCAGCTTCGGCCGTGCTGCATGTGCCAGCCCCGGACGGGCACACAGGGCTGCATGGGGCAGCCACACGCCCAGGGTAAACAGATGCCATGGGCAGAGCGCACCGTGTGGGGCCGGAGCCGCCACGACGGCCGCCCGCGGGCCAGGCCTGCCCGCTGCCCTCGCGTCGCGTTTCTAATGCGAGTGAAACAAAGCGTTAACAGTTAAACTTGCCATGGGGGGTGGTTCAAGAACGGAAAAGAAACACAAATAAATCTGGATTCTCCAGCTCATGCTCGTGGCTTCCCCCGCCTGCTTTGTGTTTATACTGTTGTCAGCTGCTCCCATGTTAGAGGAGCTTAAGTGCTTTTTGTTTGACTTGGAGAAATCCCTGTTTTTTGTGAAACGTAATTTGTGGATGGTGCCACCAGGGAGGAGGTTGTGACCAGTGTTGTCTGAGGAGCAGCCCCGCGCAGGTCAGGGGCTGTGGAGGGCCATGATGGGCTGCTGTGTCCACATCCCTCCGATCTGGCTGGAAAAACCCAACAGCCCTATTCCCAGGAGCTGTTCCCAGCTTTTGGTTACATTCTGGGGGGATTCCCGAGGCGAAGCACATGCTCCAGCCAGGCCACGTGGCACCTGAGGACCTGACTCTCATCCCCATCCAGGTGGCCTGGGAGACCTTATCCTTAAATAATGCCTCCCTCCACAGCACCTAAATATTTGCTTATCCCTTCCCTGCCTTTGTGTTCAAGTACTCCTACAGGCTCCTATCACAGCCTCCGAGGGACAGGGGGATGAAACTTGAATTTATGACTTTGAATTTCTGTGCTGTCTCCTTTATGGGAGTTGTTTGGGGAAAGCAAAAACAATCTCTGTGAATCATTTGGCGTGGTGGGAAAGGCCATTCAAACCCAGAGGTGTTTGAGAACAGTCAGATGTTCCTTAAACAATCCCAGAGATTTTTCTTGTCACCTGGCCTCTCTAAAGAACGGAGCCTGCACCTGTGCAACTAATTAGATTGTCTTGTTGATGAGGTCCTAAATGATTACTGCATCTTCTGATTTCTAATAGCTGGGCTGTTAGCAGCAGAAGCTTCATCAGGAGAGAAAGACCCAGATGAGAGCATCGCAGGTGATGACAACTAATGCCCTCTCCCGTGAGCACCAGGAGCTGGATGTGCATTTGCTTAATTAATCATGGTGTTAGGCACCTGCAGTGCTGGATTGGTGTTAATCAGGACAAGCTGGGGACCAGCATGGTCCCCGGGCTGCCCTCTTGAGCATTTCTCAGCTGCAGAGTGTCTGGCTCTCATCTGTTTATTAGCAGCAACTTTATTACTCTGCCCTCCTTGTGTGGATTAACTAAGAGACAAAAGGTTGTTTCTAACAGCTTTCTAGGCAGCTCTTGTAACCAAAAAAGTCTGTGTGGCAGCTTTGCTCTTCCAGGATAAATGATGCAGTGTTTTCTTTTCCTTTAGCAGCCAAACAAAACACTGCCAGCAATCCAGTGCTTCTGAGAAACCCTGTAATAAGGAGCAGGAAAATGAAGTCCACCTTTTGTGAGAAATCTTGTGTAGTAAGTAATCAGATGAGTGAGATGTTGAGACCCTTGGGACTGATGCACATTTCTTGTTGGTAAAAGTATCTGAATTAAAAATGTGGATTGTTATTTCTCCTATGTTTAGATGCAACTTGTGTATAAAACATAATGAAAAAGTAATCATGGAGATGATGCAGAGAGAACTTGCTGTGGGGCATCTTTGAATTCCAAATTTGACTAGATTTTAAGGAGTGAAAATGAAACAAGAGAAGCTCATTTCATCTCAGTTCATATGATGACTGTTTACCCCAGGGCTGTCCTTAGCTGTTCTCCCATGCATTTCTCATACTTTGACTAATTCCTTGGATGCTCTCAAAGCTATAGTGGCCTTTGCCAGGAACTGTCCCTTCAAATGGGACCTAATGGGACTTTGAATTTTGCAGCCATGATATAGTGGAAAGCAGCCTCTGGCTTAGAGCCCCTATTTGGAGGCATGGGGGAAATTGGTTGCGTATCTGATTCTTTGCCAACTTTGGTCTGTAGCAACCCAAATTTGTTATCATTCAAGATATACTTCAAATTTCCTGTTTTCTGCCTGTCCTATGGGACTAAGGATGTCTTGGAGTGAGGGGATTGCATAATATTTTTGATAAGGTTTATACCTATGTATGTGTATATACATATATAGTATATATATTTATATATGTATGTAGAAGTTACTCTGTAATCAAGTATGACATAATTTTGTCCACCAGATATTGGATTAAGAATGATAGCTAAGAAGGTCTGGGTGTGATTTGGTACAAACTTGTTGCTGTTAGTTGGATTTCATCTGGTCTTTCCTACGTGACTTTAAATTTGGGGACTTGCGTGAATAAATGGCTTGTTTGTCCTAGAGGAGCTTGTGATTTCTTGTTTGCAAGGCCACTTAATACAGAATTTCTAGACTGTAGGTGTACTTCCTGTGCACTGGTCCTTAACCTGTAGTGGTGCTTTGTTCAGAGTCCTTTTTTCACATATGTTCTAATGCTTTCCTGAACCTTCCACTCATAAATTAACATTAGGATGGGGAGGATGAGAGGATGCTTTATTTTATTTTATTTTATTTTTTAACTTTAGTGCCATGCCAAGGTAACATTCTGTTTCAGGGCTTTCTGCTACATATTTTATTAAAAAAAAATGGGGGAAAAAAAAATCCTGTTTGCCCCCCAGAAGGAGGTGGTTATTTCCCTGAAGATTGTATACAGAAGCACCAAGTTGCAGGTCCCACATCAGCAAGGCTTTGCCCTGGCAGAGGTGGCTCTTGCCCCTGTTCTGGGGCTCTCCTGGCTGTTCCACACTGTGGGGCAGCAGGTCCTGCAGGCGTCTGCTCTGAGACTCCTAATGTGAACGCAATGAGGAGGTCTGCTGGGGCTGGAGAACAAGTGGGAGAGTGGGATTTCTTGCAATTCGTCTTTTTTATGTTTCTTATCAAATATTTTGATTTCCTTTATCCCTTTATGGCTTGGTTCTGGCTTTACTGAGGCCCTGGGTGAGGTATGTTGTGCAAGCAGGTTAAACTCGTGTTTGCAGGAGGAGCATCTAATCCATTCACTCCCTTCACCTCCCTTTTCAAACCTCCTCCTTAACTCTGCCAGATACTTCTGTTTGTTTATTCTGCTGACAGGTTAATCTTGTAGGTTTTTTCGTCTTTTCTGGATCTCTTCCAACTTGTCCTTTTTTTTTTCCCCTTCAAATATGACTTTAATCTACTGTCCCCAGAGACATTTCTGCTGAGAAATTGAACAAGAACAAAGTATTTAAAGTGCGTAGAGTTTGTCGCTGAGGTTGAATTGCCTGCTAATTAGAGAGCAGGATTATTACAAAGCCATCGGGGAATAACTGTCATGGTGTGGTCATGTTGTGTATCACCTCCTCCACATTCTGCAGCTCTTTCTAGTCTGCTTCAGAGCAGCAGTTTTAATTGCTGTTTTTTTTTTTTTTTTTTTTTTTTCCTTTTATCTCCCACTGGGTACAGGTCTCTGTGTTCATACCCAGTACTAGAGGACCTCTGTTGGCCTCAAAATACTTTTGTAGTAAGAAAAGATGTATTTAAACGTAATTAGGTTGTGATTACACAATGCCTGATGCTAAGGTATAATCTGGCTTCTCTCTATGGAATTCACGTCACCTTTGCAACCAAGAAGATTACTTCAGCTGCTCTGAAAACTCTCTCTCTCTCTGATAAAATCTTAATGGGGAGAAAAGATGAGAAATGCAAATCACACGAAAGGAATTAGGCTGAGACTATTTTGACCTTGTGTGTGCGTGTGTTCAGATTAATTGTGATTCCAGCTTCAATGGAAAAGGAACTGGTAAGTGTTTGAAATGACGTCTGCCTGACAAGACCATTAGAGTATATTACAGAAGGATGTTGATAACAATTTATTTACTTTGCCTAAGTGGCTCTTTCCTCACTAAGGGCTGGTGCCAGCAGCAGCCTGTGGTTACCTCTCTAAATTTGTGTGGGGGAGGAAGAAAAGAGCAGGATTCATCTGAAAGGAGAATTCTTTTGCTTTAGTGATAGGAAACCAGGATCCATCTGACAGTGAGGAATTGAAAATGCACCATGTATTTTTAACATCATTAGCTTCAGCTGCAATTTTCTCGCTGCCAGTGTTCCCTGTGGGTTGAGATGGTAAAGAGCAGTGGGAATCTTTTTAATGAAGAACTTTTAGGAAGAAAATTCCTGGGGCTCTGTGTCTCAGGGAAACCTATGGCAGTCTCCTGTCCAAAGTGTAGGGCTGACCTCCAAAACTCTTGTGTACCTGCCTGCACACTGGAATGTACCAAAATATCTTTGGAAAAGGCCTGTCTTCTCTCCCGCTGCTGTAGGATCTCCTGCTTATCCAGGGAGTCCCCGAGTGCTTTAAGGGCCACAGTGAGACCTCTTCAGCACTCCTGGTAAATGTAACTTTTCAGCCCCAGGGACTCTTTCAAGGTAGTTAATCTTCCAATAAATTGGATTTTTTTTTTTTAATTCAGGAGAAACTTCCAATAAATCTTAGTGCTTTAGTCACAAATACACTTCTTTAATATTATGAGCTAGTAACCACACTTAAAATTATTAATGAAAGACACTGATCTAATGCTTAGCCTCAAATCTGCTGGAAGGCTTTAAACATACACATAGATATGTGCCTGTCTATAAGTTTATATGTGATTTTTATGTTTATGTTGCTGGAGCATTCTAAATGTGTTTGACTAGGCTTGGCGACCATTCTGAGACGTAGGGGTTATCAATTATGCTGTGAGAGAAGTGGTTTTCTGGATCAAGGGTTTCTCTGTGATTATGAATGCTTTTTCTGCTCCTGCTTTCCACTGATAAGGGACAGCAGTAATAAATTCTTCTGAAGATTGCTTTTCCCTTGCCAGATAGTCAGCAAGCTTTGGTATGTAATGTCACCTGTTGGGAGACCTATTAGGCAGCCCTAAGGAAGGAAGAAGAAAGGAAAATAATCAGTGAATGATAATTTTTTAAAAATAAAACAAAAACATCAAAACAACAATTAAAAACAAACAAGCAAAAATCCCACCTTCTGGAGGAACAGGCAGATAAGTTGGGGAATATGTTCCTTTCTGCAGTGTAAGCTCTCAACCTATGCAACTCTTGCTGATGGGTTATTCAGTCTGATGGGGTAGTTTCCTCTTGCTGATTTGCAGAGCACTCGAGGTGTGCCCATCAGCACACACAGTTCCAATGTTATTTGGAAACCATTTTTTTTTTTTTTTCCAGAGGAGGTGCTGGATTTTTGCCTTGTGCTACTTTGCAGCATTTCCCTTCCTAACTTCAGGATCCTACTGATGACAATAGATTGCTGAGCATCATAAGGATACTGGGGGAACCTTCAATGGTGGAAAAGCACAGCTAGTTTTACCAAAAAGTCTAGCTTTGCATAGACATTTCTGCAAATCTTTCTAGGTAGGCCTTGGAGTATCTCTATTCATTGGGTTGTTTGGCTTCATGGGACTTCTCTAAGAATGGTCACTTTAATTTAGTATTCTTGTAGTCTAGGTCTAGCTATCCTCTGTTTTTTTTTTTTTTTTTTTTTTTTTTTTACCCCCATGCAAAAAGAAGAAAAAAGGTCAACTTAGTGCTGTGTATTTCCTTGCTTTGATATTTCTTAGCAGCTCATTTATATAAAAATCCTATAATATTGACTGGACTGCTATTGATAACTGCAAAATATGATAATTAAGCCAAACTTGAAAGGAATTTTTACTTGGGAATAAGCTACACCCGTAGGGCCAATTTCTTTGACCTTTATGTCTTGTGTTTTGTGTGTCTGTTATTTGTTTGCCCTGTCTTTTTTCTACAAGATGCTTTTGGTAAAAGATTAGATTTACAAAGGAGAAAACTTTTCTATTCTTCAAAATCTGAAAGTGCAGTTTTATCTCAAAACTCTTCAAAATGAATTCCTACTGAACGGAAAGGTCTGTCGAAAATAAATTCCCAAGACAGAAAAGGATACTGGCACTTGACAACTGACCTGATAAAAGCGGAGCTCTGTGAATGCAATATTTTTCTGTGTAGCACTTGAACCGTATCTTCACAGAGCAGTACAGCTCTGTTATATGAAACTGTAATAAGGAACATGGCCCTGCTAAATCATCAAAGGGTGATGTTTTGAAATTATTAAAGGGTACCATTTTGAAGAAGAATTTGCTAATATTTTCTCAGTTATATACTTCCTTAGAAGAGTTGTGGTCATTTTTTTGCATTATGTACACTTGGATATGCTGCTGCCACTAGCTACCTCTAGCCTGGTGCAGAACAGTAGGTACCAGCTTCAGGACAACTGCTGTCATCGAGCGATGCGGTAAAGTGAGGTGGGATTGAAGGAGTTGCCCCTTCAAAGAAGAGTTGAGGCTTGAAGCAAGGAGCTGGAAAGGTTTGGAGTAAGATTGTGTTTTGGGAATGAGACTTCAATATTTCCCTTTTCCTTTCTGCTCTTCATAAATCAGAATCACAGCACTTAACAGGGGTGAGTCAGGGAGCAATTTAACAGTGATAAGCACGTGATGTGCCTTGCATCCTGTTTTATTTATACTTAATAGATGTAAATTGCTGGATATTTCTTTCTTGGTTATGTAGGGAGTATTCACCTCTGCATTGTGACCTCAAGCATTTGAGGAATTTTAGATTTGGCTATAACAGAGATGTCCTGGACTTCATTATAGGTGCCTCTACCTCCTGCACGTGTTGCACAGTCACACTGAGGAGAACAGAAGACTTGTGGGGTTTAAATCCATCGTAAATTTGAGTCTGTGTAGGATGTCCCTAACGGAATAGCAAATATGCTGACTGAGCCAGCTCATCGCACAACACTCAATTTTCCTCTGACTAGTCTGATAATGTAGGAGAGTAAACACTCAGCTGGTTACGTCTTAGCACATGTGTACCCTGTGAAACGGGAATGCTATGGAGCCCTGGACAGCATCGTACAACTGTTGCTTGCTCCATTTGTGTTTGTCCCAGATGTGCCCTCAGTCCACACATCAGCTTGTCCCTGTTCATAGTGCAGAGCATGCAAGAGGGTCTGCCTGCAGCTCGACTGCTTGCAAGCACCATGGCTAGCTCAGGCTGAAGACACTTGTTGTGTCAAGTGGCTTTCCAAAAAACCTTTTACCCACTATTTGTCAAGTGTTACTGAGGCTAACTCAATGAAAACTAGATGGATTAAATGACAAGATGAGAAATATCTAATTATTCCCTTTACAGCTGTTCACTTAGAGCCTTCTGTTTCTCTTTGAAAATGGTCTTTTTTTCTTCTTCTCATCCTTCTGGCTGAAAATGTAGACTTCTGAAAGCCACAGAGACCACATTTTTTTCAGTCAAATGCAGGCATCTTTGTGGAGGGGGAAGCCAAATGGATCAGAATTCAGCTTCCTAGCAAAAGGTGGTTTTGATCAAAACATGCAAGAAACTCTGTTTACATTAAGCTGAATGAAAGCTCTGACTAGCTAGAGCCCACTGTCAAGCCTGGACAAAATTCATTGAATCTGATGAGAGTTTTGCCTAAGTAAGAGTAGTGCTAACCTCCCCTTGCCCCCAAACTTTGAAAGGACAAATGTGTTTTCCCACTTAGCACAGATCTGGATCTATTTAGTTTATAGTTGAGACAGAGTGAATTTTTTTATCTTGGTTTGCTGCTTCTCGTACGTCCTGGTTCCTTAACTTGACAATTTGGCCCCTTTGTCCTAAGGCCACTGACCCTCTCAGTTGGTGGAAGATTTTCTTTCTCTTTTTCTCTCCATTTTTAGACTCCAAATAACTAGCCTGTATTTGTGACCATCTTCATTCTTAAGGTTTCATTCATCTTGGGAAAAACATGGAAATGTGTGAGCTCGAAAAGCCTCCGGTGTGGTTCCTGCCCTCTTGCTGATTAGTTTTGATGCAGACACAAAACTCTTCTTCAGATCAGTGGTTTCAATAAGAGGCGAAGCAGTAAAAGTGCAGAAATCAAAGTTAATGACTGCTTAATAACTGAAAAAGGAGACTTAATTTCTGCCTTTGCATTTTGAAAACTAATGAGGAATGTAACAGGGTGAAAGCTGCCCTGGGGTCTAGAAGACTTTGCTCCTGGGTGGGCAATGGAAGCATTCAGCCATGTACAAATGCTCTTGGAAAATCCACAGGACAAATGCAACCACTTCACACTCCATTTCTTAATTTTTATGCTATCCTAATTTTTGTCTGATTAAGGATTTCTACAGAATGTGAAAATTGCTGTTGATTTTTTCCAATTGCAGATGGTAAATAATTTATTTAAATCTGAACTGCAAAATGTTTTCCTGTATGAGTGGTTTAATTTTTAATGAGTTGCCATGATCCATGTCTTATTTCCATCAGCCTGGCTTGGTGCCCTGTCCACCTTGTGTAAGAGTCTCGATTTCCCTGTTTGTCTCTGCTCCTACTTTCCAAGACTGTTCCTGAAAGTGGATGCGTGGTTCAAGGTGTTGCTGGAGAGATCACTCCTGAAGTTTTCAATGGCAAGTGAGGGATTTGAATTTTTTTGATCTATAGTATCACCTGTGAGTTCATATTATGGGCCAGTACCAAGTGACTTAGCATAGGAAAGAAATACATGGTTCACGCATCAAGGAAAGGAAGTCTAAGAATTGTTAGCTTACTAGATGTGCAAGTTCTTTAGATGTATCTGAAATCTCATTCTAAAGTTTTGGTTTCATTAAATTAGCCTTTAAGCTAGGGTAGAGGTACAATATTCAACTAGTTGCAGTCCTAAGATCCGCATGTGGTGGAGACCTCTTGAAGGGTCCCAGCTACGAAGACCATAGGTTAGTGCAATCCTTCCATTGCATCATAAAACTCTGAGGAGTGTGAGGAAGAGGAAAATCCTGATTTGTGCAGTGGAGACCTTGACTCCAGGCAAGGCGGGAGAAGGGAAATCCCCTTAGAGCTTTCATGGCTTTATTCTCCTGGTAGTTTCCCTACTCACCCTGGTCACAGCTGAGCTGATGAGTCTGTGAAGTTTCCTGGTTCATTCCCCTTCTTGGTTCATTAGGACTAGCTATCTGTCCTTCCTCCCCTCCCTGTAATCCAGAAGGATATTGATAGAAGCGTCTTCCTGGTGGGATTGTCAATAGCTCAAGAACTTGGACTAGGCAGTTGCTCCTTGGAATATTTCTCAAATGGAGCCTGCAGACGAAGCCATCGTGGTGTCAGATAAAACAGCTGTGTATACAAGAGATGAGGAGGTTATCAGAGCTTCCAACAGTGCCATTTGACTCAGTGCAGCTTTAGGACAGCATTGATTTTAGATGACTCTCTTTTTATTTCAGATTAGCTCTCTATTTTTATAAGGAAACCTGTTTTTTGACTTATGAGATTATGTAGCAAACATTCGTCAGAGGGTCATTTCACTGATTCTCACTGGATATGCTGACAGCACAATTATCATCTCACTTGACAGCTGTTCCCTTGAATTTTAAATATCTAGAACACATCCATATGACAGTGAAGGGAATTGATGGTATTACAGTCTGTTGTTAAGAAAGGGTTAGCTTTTGGGGGAATAGAGAATGTATTTCTGCAGTCTGGAAGAGTGCTCTATAGAGAAAGTGTAGGACATGCCACACTCATGTCAGTTATCCGATGAGAAGGGATGTAGGAAATATTATCAGATTAAAGAATGAGAATTACAACAAGGGAATTTCCTGAGGCTGTAATTATGATCAAATACTTGAACTTGAAGAGATAAAAAAGATAAGTAATCAGTTGGTAAAATGTGCCCGCTTTTGACCAAGTTGCCTTTATGCTGTAGTATGAACTGGGAGAGGCAGCTGCCTGTGGTATTTGCTCTGCTGTTTTCACAGTGGGAGATGATTTTGTCTGCTGTTGTTTAGTTTGAATGTGATGTGGGAAGTAGAACTGAAATGTTGTTGGGTCTTACTGAGGATCATGAAATTGTTCCCAGTGACACTGGTATGCACTGGGCTTGGATGTCTAGAGTGAATCTCTGAGTAATAAACAGGAGTGTGAATGATGAGAAGACAAACTGGAGATTATTTATCACTAAGTGAAACCAGAATTTGTTTGAAAACCAAAGCCGCTAGCAGAGATAGCAGAGAGTTTGGCTGTATGCTTTAGTGGGATGGGGCTGAGCCCCTGGGAGTTGCCTGGTGAAAAAGAGGTGAGACCTGAGTGTTTCAAAGTTATTTCTGTCATCCATCTTTTCTTTCTTTTCTCTTATTCTAAGGAACTTGAAAAGGATGGAAAATGGTCAAAACTTTCAGAAGGAACCACAGGTATACAAATTTTCCTTTCATAGATAGCCTCAAGATCAGACACACTGGGAACTCTACATCTCTGGTACACTTAGTGCCAATAATCCCCATTTGAGTATTTGGAAAAGTGCTGAGAATCCCTAAATGGATGTGTTCTTGTTCTGCTACAGTGAACTATACTTTCTCATTTTTTAACTCTTTCATTCAGTGCTTCAGTGCTGTGCCAGAACATTGAGGAGGAAAAGTTTGGGACCTCTTTTTGACTTGCTGAGAATTTCTCCTGCTCAGAATGGACCACAGGATCTTTTTCTGGTAACGTTAGCGTGTTCTTTACTAACTGATGAAATGGAACCTGGAAACAGGCTTTAATGAGATAATTTCATTTAACAAACTGCTGAGCTCTGCCTCCTCTGTAAATTGAGGAAGTTTAAAACCCTGTTGCCTTGGAGACAACACAGCTATTATCCAGCAGGAAAGTGAATGGGCTATGCAGGACTTGTGTGAAAAGTGCACTTGAGCTTGTTCTGCACCTTTCAAGTAGCTCTGATAATTTCTGTTATAATTCTCTCTGTCCTTACCACGTCAGAAATGGAGATATGTCGCTTAATAGATTTTCTTTTTTATTTATATTTGACTAAAAGTTGAAGTTAGAAAACCAGATTTTATGGCATCCTCTTAGGGGAAGAGTTTGTTTAGAGTGATGACGCATGGCGTTGTCAGTGTAATTGAGCTACGTAAAGATGGGTAGTTAGGACAGAGTAGTTTGCCTTGATTCGTGGTTTGTGTATAAAAGCACGAAGTACTGCAGGACAGACAGGGAGGTCCTGCAGGCCTTCCTTAGTCACACAGCCACTGTGGTAATTAATATTTGTGGAGTAGAAATTATGGCTATTCTGGCTGTGTGCTGTATGTAGAATTGTTCTCTATTATTATAGATTTTACCTTTTTAGGCACTCTGAGCACTTCAACACTGCTGGACACCTTAAGTATTTAAGGACTAGATGGACCCCTTCATGTGAGGCTGCTAAGCAGTATTCCAAAATTGGCCACAGCTTACCATCGTTACCTAAAATTAATGTACCTTGTCCTTAATTCCTATTGCTGAGAAATAACCCTGTACCCAAATCAGCCCTTCTAACTGACACTCCTTTACTGGATTTTGCCCAGTTGTTACAAAACCTGAAACCATGAACTTCTATCAGCTTCCTTCTTGGCTAGTTTAATGACACAATTTTTGCTCTTGAATCTTTGCTCGAGCTTCATCATTTGCCGCAGTATGACCCGTGCTCCCAGGTCTCCTCTCATCTGTGCTCATGATGTTATCTTCTGTAGATATTCCCTATTCTCCTTTGTACTCCATCTTCTTCCCCACACCCTCTGAACTTGATGCTACACCCACAGCATTAAGTAAGACTAGTTTCCTAGTGGATGCACCCTAATCCTTTTTCCTTTGGAACACAGTATTTTTGTAATATTATTAACTATAGTGATTGTCCAGGCCCATGTTTGCCATGGTACGTGTTGTACTTATTGTGCTTTCAGTGTGTGTACTCAGCAGGATATGGAAGGGATTCTTTGGCACATTTGCTTAGTGATTAGTATTTGTATAACACTTCGAAAGCGTGACATGCTATAAGAGGGATAAGTAGTATTATTAATAACAATGTGTTCTGCTGTACAGAATGGAGCTTCTGTGTGTTCGTAGCGATAATCCCCAATCTCCTCCTTTCCAAGTGCTGTTGGCTGTGTGATCTGCCTATAGCTTATCTTCCTTGCACCTGTCAGAGCACTTTTCAAACGGCTTTTCTTCCTCTTCTGATTAAAGGCACATGAAAAGAAATGACTCCTTAATACAGAATTCAGCCTTCAGGTTGCAGTGACTGTATCCAGATGTGATGGGCACTAGCCATGTTAGGAGACTTTGATCTAATCAGGATTATGGACCTAATTATGGATTTTCTCACAATTGCCTCTAACTTTTGTTCCTAGTCTGATCTTTTCTTCACATTTTCTTTCTCTCTTTTTCTCTCATTAAATTTTTCTAAACTCCATTCCCCTTTTCAGGTGCAAAATATGCTTTATTTTAAAGCTTAACTTTTCTCTTTCTCCTCTGAGAGTCATTTTCTAGTCACTCTGTGATTGTAGCTTATTGTAAAGATATGATAGCAGAGAAAATGCTAAAGCCCTAAATTCAAAGCAAAACTTACTGAGGCAGACACCAGAAGAGAGTCCTTGCAGAGTGATGGGTGTGCTCCTTCCCCATCCCAACCTGACTTTTCACACGCAGTCCCATCCAGGTGTTCACCAGCAGCGACATTATCTGATTCTGGTAGTTATCACAACTCTTAATCTTATAAAGCAGTGATACCATCTGTACTACAATCTTCTCTGAATTCAGTTAAAATTGCTTTGGAAGTGTTCAGTCTGACTGGTAGCAGGGAGCGTATTAAGAGCAATTCTCTTTGAGATTGAAAAATATATGACAGAATATGTTCCATTTGAACTTTTATGCTTGAGTTTTGAGAAGGTTAGGGTAGCATGTCCAGAAGAAATGAATTTTGATGGGGTCAGAGGAGTCTTACACTTGTTGAGTGACTGTTGTTCTCTTTTGGCAAGATCCCTTTCAGTACAAAAATAGACCTATGCTCAGTAATGCCCTGGCATCATTGGACTCTTCAGAGTTCCTCTAAAGCCTAGAGGACGCAGTGGGTCTATCCCTTTTCATCTGACTGGCTTTGGCTATTTCTGCGGCACCTACTCGGGCTTCAGGGGCTGATAGCAAAAGTTTTGGTCTAGTGGTCGCCTTGCTGCTCTACCAGGAGACAAGAGAGAATATTTCTTTGGGAAGAGAAAGGAAAAAATCTAGATAGTGTGGCATGTGTATAGAGCTCCTATGTGTATGTTAGAGCAAGTGTTAAAATAGAAATAGTCGTGGTTCTGAGGAGCAACTGAAGGAAACATTTCTTGCTGAGCTCTTAAGCGCGTTCTCTGGGGATAATGGGAGCAGAGTAGCTGAAGATAGAAAACAGAGAGCTGAGATTGAATTTCCAAAGAAGAGCACATGTAAGTGCTCTCAAGTGATACTTTGCAAGTGTCTTTTCCCCTTAGGATCAGATTTTTGAGGTTGCGAATCAATATTTGGAAGTGTTTCTCGGTTCTGTGGACTGTTAGAAGTGACAGCTAAGGTGTTTAGGTTGTGGAGACTTCTTTACAGCAATTTTGCCTGTGTATTGGGAGAACGGAGGCAGTGCAGGGGGTTCTCTAAACACCTAGTGGAAATGAAATGACTGGAGCTCCCCCATCTAATCCTGATTACCCTGTGAATCAAAAGGCTGGTTTGAAGATGGCACCAGGTCCTCAATGTGCACCATGATATACTGGAAGGTGGTAGGAGCAGAGCAGAAACCAGGGATACCTGTGCTTTGTGAGATGGAGCAGGGAGCGTGTGGCTGAGCCCCAGGGCACGTGTCTGCCTCAGCAGCTGGTAGCAGCTTGTTTCCCTCCACATCCATGCAAAGATCTGGATTTCATATGAGTCTGAGGGCTGGTACAGCCCTATTTGATATATTGATATGCTGAAATACCATTGGGATGGGAATGGCATCTGGACACTTCATGGTTTGGGCACAACTCAAGGTGGCCCTGCTGGATATTCTCCCAGACCTTTACTGCTTCACTTCAGGAGCTGAGCACCCACAAGCAGATTTACAAAACTCTAAAGTTTTGGTTGAATTCCTTTAGGTAAACCTTGTGTTTCTAAAATATTTAACATGTATATTTATCTGGATGGTTAGAAGTGCTTAACTCTTCTCTGGTTAAGGGGGATTAAGTGGGATTCTGAGCAATGTGACCTAATACTGTGAGGAGTCTCAAATGCAGCAAGAATTTCCCCACTGCAAACAGGTGAAACTTTGATGAGATTTTTGTCATCGTGTCATCTCTAGGTTGACCTGATTATCTTTGAAATTCCAAGCACCTGTGTATAAGGGCCACAGAAGAAGAAGAAAAAAATAGTGTATTAAAATGAGCGCAGTGAAGTGGAGCATCAGGCCTTCTGAGGAAATTTGTTTTATTTTTAGAAATATGATAACAAAAATCAAATGATCAAACTCTTAACAATGGAAAAAAAATCAGCAATATTCATTTAATGCTTCTCTTTCAATTACCTGCAGAATGATCAAAAACTTGAGTATAAACAGCAAGTCAAAGAAGCTTTGCTGCATGGAGGCTTTAATTAACTCTAATGATAATTGCAGAGCATGTATTGCCATTTTGGGCAGCAATTACCTGTCTTATGGGGGAATCTTGTGTGGGTGGAATAAGAGTGGGGGAGGAGAAAGATCAGAATATTTACGTTCATTGCTGATGCCTAGATTCTCCTGCATAGAGGTGAATGTTTTCAGACCTCAGGGCTGAAGAATGCAGAGCCCTCACCGCACACATTTGTGCTACCATGTGAATTCAGGATAAAGAGCAGCTCATTTTTACTCTGAGAAAAAGCAGATCCAGTCTCTTTGTTTATATTTCAGTATCTCAAGGATATTTGTGAATGGGAACAGAAATGCTAACAGTGTTTATTTTCTGGGAATATGCTTGCTTTGAAAATATTTTGAACTAGAATTGATGTATGTTCTTTTAAGAAATCTAGATTATTTCAAAGGAGCCTGTGTTAATCAGGCTGACACCTGGGGATTTAAGCTCCAAACTTCCTTTGGCTGTTGTGAAAAGAGAAACACCATGTGCTATTCCATTACTAAGCATTCCTGGGCTGTCTTTTGTAGAAGTGTTTACAATTAAATATGGAAATAGAGGGATAGAGTGCTCTTTGCGTGCTGGTCTAGCTGCCTGATTCTACAGTCAGCCCTGCCAGGCTGTCTGCCCAGAAATCAGTTGGATGCTGAAGACCTTATAGACCTGCAACCTTCACACTAACTACATGTCTTTTGGGGGGGGGGGGGGGGGGGGGTGCAGGGAAA
>JAWLRI010001074.1:1584793-1617018 GCA_034781795.1 Crypturellus tataupa
TAGCCTGTTTATTTATTTATTTCTTGTTTGGTTCAGTATTTTGGTGGATGCAATGCATCTTTGAAATGATCCTTGGCTGGAGAAGGAGTTTTAGTCCCTGGTAAAGGATCCTCCAGAGGGAGAGAGAAGCTGCTGTTGTCTTTCTGCCTTAAACTTCTAGAGATTTGGAACTGGATCTCTCATCTCCCTTGTTTTGCAGTGGTGGTGGGGACAAAGCTTTGGGAAGTCCCAGGCTTTGGCAGATATGGAGCCAAATCCTATTTCTTGACAATCCTTTCTGAAATGTAGCAGTACCTTCCTGCTTCAAAATCTTCTCACTCGCTGTTTCTTTGAAAGTCTGTCCTTCCCCTGAGGATGGAATGCTCCGCATTCACCTTTGTGATATCTTTTTAGATAAAAGTTGAAGAATGATTCCATGTTGTAACAATTGGTAATTATTTCCAAGAGGTTCCGGCAAATGTTGTACAGCTTTATAAGAAACATCCCCTTTTCTTATGTTCAGCAGCCTCTGTATGATCAAGACATCTTGGGTGACCTGCTACTTCATTAGCTCTCTGAATCATTCCAGCAGCACCTTCCCTGTGCCGTATGGTTCCCTAATGCACTGGCCTTGATCATGTGCCTATAAACAGCAGCTGGGCTGGGAAGTGAGAGATTTGCCAAGTTTTCTTCCCACCAGCTGGGCATGGGTGGATTTAAGTCATTAAATGGCTCTTGCAGTGTCATCTTCTGAACTGCAAAAAGGCTCCAAAGGGAGTTTCTGATACCATCTGGGGTAAGAGAAGAACAAGTATTCCTTCCTTTTGTTTGTTTTTGAGTCTGTCCTATCCATAGAAATAATTGGGGATTGCAGTGACTAGTCAGACTATACAGAAAAGCCAAATCGTCTGTGTAGCCAGAGGGTCAAGGTGTCTTGCTGGAGGACTGGATGTTCATCAATCGGGATGTACGCTTATTTGAGGAAAAGTTATCTCATATTTTTATCCACTAAAACAACTTAAAAAATTCTGAAATGTTTTGGCCTGTCTCTTCCAGTTTTACTTTTGACTTGATCTGGATTAGAAAATTCTGAAAATCATGGTCTAGTTTTACAAAAACAACCAGCTCTATTGCGAGATGAAGATCACTCTTATGCTACTCAAGGAAAAGCTGAGCTAAGCCTTCAACATGCTTCATGTTTTACAGGTAGGGAAAAATTCAGCTGTCCTTAACACAGCTGCTCTGAATTGCCAAATGTGTGTGCAGAAGCACATCCCACAAGAACGCACGGGGTGCCTGGAAGCTGGGAGAAAAGCAAGATGCAGAGCAGAGTTCTGTGTGGTACTAATGTGTGGTGAACATCTCTCATCCCAGAAGGGTGATGAAAGCCATGTCAGATTGACACATGTGTATGAACAGGTAAGGTGATGTTTGAGATTGGAGCTTTATTAATTTCTTCCCTCTGAGTGGGTTATATGTAAGCTCCAGCTAGCTAAGCAAGACATGGGTCTTAATGTCATTGCTCGCCCTTTCCGTACAAGCAGTGCAGGTATATTGTGTCTGGTAATGGCTGTGTCTGAGATGTGGTGGCTCATTTCCTTCTCGGTCACTTATAGTGCTCATCTGTCCAACCTGGTGAGGCACAATTAAAGAATAGTGCTTATAAGTCATTTAATTCCAAGAGAGTCAAGTGGTGCATTTATGAGCCTGTTTTAGGGTATGATTTTATATGCAGACAAAATATGGTCTAATGCTAATGACTGTACAAATAAGAAATCTTCCAAGATCGCTCATGTGAACAATTGACAGGCAAGGCTGGGGTGACATGTTATATTATAGGTGGCAACCTGTGAAGGAGTTTGCCTCGGTGGAGAAGAGCATAGGAAGCATCTACAGGTTAGGGGGGAAATCCAGGAAGTTGAGGGGTATTTCTTAAGGAGAAAACTTGGCTTCTGGGTTTGCAGAAGTCTGATGTGAATATTTAAATGCAGGAATGTGTGGGCTAGATTTTTTGTAGACTTCTCCCCTCGCTCCCACTACAAAAGGAGTGATCATCTAAATGCTTCCTAGTCCTTTTAGGAGCGATGGGTTTAAAAATGCATTGGATAATATTACCATCAACATTTATACATTGTTGAAATCTTGGGTCTGATACAGGCAATGCCAACTCTGTTACAGGACTATCTCTTCTGTGTGGGGGGAAAAAAAAAAAAGAAAACAACCCTGCAGCTATTGTCAGTGATACTACTAGAAATAATTCCTCATGTAAAGAATCATCCAGTGGGAACAGCTCCAGATAACTGGGATAACTGCAAGAGGAGACAGCTCTAGGAGCTATTAAAAGCATCTAGAAAGTCTGAAATTTTGACCCACCTTAAATAACCTGAAATGACAACTGGAATTGCAAGCATTCCCCCCGCCCTGTTCTCTGCATGATAATTTTATTGTATTATGCATTACCACTGCCTTTGCTGGGCATTACATCCTCAGCTGCCCAGCTTGATATTTCTGCCCGGGTTTGGGCTGCTGGAGAAGTGCTGATGGAATAAACGTGAGGAGCCAACATTATTGCACCTCACATAACATACTGCTGACAACTGCTGCAGGAAACCTGAGCTTGCAAGGTGCATGACACAGCCCATGTAGCACCCCCTGCTATCACTGTTCTTGAGAACCTGCCCATTCCTCTTGCTTCTCTGTGGGCTGCAAAGGAGTTGGGGTAATCAAAAAAAAAATCTGCATCAATCAAAGTTTTCTCCAGCTCTTTGAAGTGTTGCACAAATCAGATCTATCAGAGACCTAAATTCTTCAGAGTTTGAAGCTGAGCACTTGACTTCACAGAATAAGTTTTGGTGGAAGTGTTTTTTTTTTTTTTTTGTCCCTGGTAAGAAGAAAAACCTTGAGAAATTTGGGGCAAATGCTTGGAAAATCTGCTGCTTCAGAGCAAAATGCTTTGGTTGAATTGCAGACTTTACCTTCTCTAATTGTCACCTGTGTCACCATCTGCCTGTATACTTTAATACAGTTGATTTTTTTTTTTTTGGTCACCTCTGAACTAGTGTTGCCAAAAAAAGGATGACAAAAAGGCCAGGAGGATGTGAGTTGTCTCTGACCTCATTCGTGGTGTCACCTCTGTGCTGCTGAGGTCCCTGAGAGTGGCTCTACTCTCCCCACTGCCCTGTTCCTCACTCTGGTTTGCAGGAGATGGGCACGGCTCCCATGGGGAGTGTTTTCAGTGGGGAAAGCGACTGTGCTGTGCTCTGGCCTCCCTAGCCTTTCTGCTAGGTCATGTGAGTCTTTAATGGAAATTAGATTAAGAGGACAGGTGTGGGGCAGAGTCATATACTGATAGTTTCACTTAAAGTTGACTGCTAGTGACAGTAAGGCAAGACAGAGCTGTAAGACACAAGAGATTTGGCTGCCAGGTATTTGCTACCATTAAAATATTTTTTAATTTTTTTTCCCTGTGGCCTGTACCTCACCATGCTGAGTACACAGTTCCAGTTACTTGTTAAAGACTTCCCTGCAGAGTTCACTCATCATTTGAGCACAAATAGTGAGCAAGTGCTGGGAGCTGGGATGTAGCTGTGCAGTTTCACAAAAATCATAAAATTTGCTAAGGAAACCCCTAAACTTGACAGTATAAGTAAAGTGTGGTCCTGGGATGGGCTCTGGGAAGTGGAGGAACAGACAGAGGGTTTTTGGACAGCGTGAATACTAACCTCTTGAATAGCCTGCTAGAAATACATGAGGCAAGGCCCCTTGTCAAAATAAGATTAAGCTCCAAAGAGGCTACCTGTGTGCCTGCATACCTAAGGTGGATGCTGGGGTCTGCCTGCTGCCTGCCTGGAGGGAGAAGATGTGAGGCCAGGTGCAGGGCCACACAAGAACATGTATTCTAGGGTCACACTTCCCCCAAAACAGCCAGAGAACTGCGGGTGTGTGGTCCCTAACAGTGACCCACAGAACTAAGAGTCAAAGGTAGGGTGAAGAAAAGCCATCACTTTTCAGTCCTAGCCTGGATTTTTGCAGAGAAGCATCCTACTTGGTACAGTGTTTTGCTAGTAGGAAATTATCTCTATGGCTTGTCTGGGTAACTTGTAAGCAGCCTTCTGCTTTCGTGCTGCAGAGAACTGATCCAGACAAGAAAATAGCAGCACAGCTCCTAGCAGGGTAATAGCTGCCCTGGCTCTCCAGGGCGTCTTGGTTGTGACTAGGAAATGTGCTAAGTGGGACCCATTACTGCATGGGTCAGGAGGTGGCAGACAATGTTTGCTCTGTGCTGGGTTTATGTAATCACACCAGCAGTGTTCACACCATCTGTTGTGTGGGTTTAACATGTCTTTTTAGAGACTTAGCTTGTATAGTGTGGAGAAAAAAAAAAAATAGAGAGAAAGGGGCAGATTCCTCTGGAGGGGGACTCGGAGTGTCTGAGCTGGAGCATCTGACTCTGGAGAAGTCTCAGACTTCTGTGGCATGAGGGAGACTTTTCCCAGAGGAGACAGTGGGAATAAGCTGTCTCTTTTGGTCCATGATCTGTGTTAAGGTGAGCTGTCAAATCTAACTCCAAACTAGATGGGCCCCCTCACTTTGTGCAGCACTAGGCTCACCTCACAGAGATGCTCTGCTGTATGGTTTTAAATATCAGTGATATATGAAAGGGCCACAAGACTTAATTGAGTGATGCAGGAAGCTGTTGCAGAGTGGGGACGATACAGTTAAACTGAAGCTGCAAAGCAGACACCTGAAATCACTAAAGGGCAGAGGAAGATCAGGGCAAAGAATAGAAAGAAGAAAGGGAAAGCAGCAGGTAGGTAGCAGACAGGGATTAAAGGAAAATGCTCAAGAGATGTTCCTTATCAGGAGCATCATTATCACTGTAAGGTGTTTTCCCTTAGCTCACTGAAACCTCATATTTCCAGTGAAAATGACTGCCTCCTGCCCCTGCTTTGTCAGTTCTGCCTGTAATTAAACAATGCTGATTTGAAAGAGTCTACTTGAAATCCATGAGACTGTTTTTTGTTCTGATAAAAGCCTGCCCTCCTGGCCTGCTTTTCTCGATGGGTAGCATGTTCAGAAATGTTTCTGAACTTGGCCTACTCTCCCCTGAGCTGTCTCTGATTCATATTTAATCAGAATTTGGACTGAAGATGCAGACTCTGAGTCCAAACCACTAACACTCAATTGAAGATTATAGTTCAGAGGGTTATGTTTAATCAGAGGCTGGGCTGTATTTTCTGTCAGTCTCTAGACTGATTATCTTTTATTAGTTATCTTTGGTCTCAGTCCTTTGTAGCTAACTCATTTGACAGGAATGCAAATTTTTTAGCTTGGCTCAACTTCTCTCTCCCTGGAATGTTTTGGGTTAATGTAAGTGGCTCCTGTTTTCCTTTTGATTTTTCTGCATTCCGTTGCTGCTCCGATGACCTGTAGCCCATGGATCTAAACCAGGAATGGCCTCTGTGCACCTATGAGTGCTCTGCACAGGTCTCGGCTCTGGAAACAACCATGCATAGGGGGTGTCAGAGCAGACACTGAGCTGTCTCCACCACTGGTGTAACCATCGACACCACTGTGGTAGGGGCTGGACCACTTCTGCCTTCTTCCTTGCTGTCCAAGCGATGGCTCTTGAATTTAGTATCAGCATGAGCTGCCTACAGAGCAATAGTTGGAGATGAAAAGGTCTAGCTATGACCTAGATTAACATCTTTGGGTGGTACTTTTATTTACAGTTGATACCACTGGGGAAAACCTCCTAACTAATTTCAGAGATAGTTAATTTTCCATCCCGATAAATAGTTTCTGAGATTTATGTTATAATCACCAAGTTGAGAATATACCCGGGATCTCTTCCAATGTAATGTTTTATCTTCACACACTATCTCCGAGCTGTCTGGGAATTCTCATTGCAGTAGCTATTTTGAGAGAGAAAGGCTGCAGCTGCCACTGCCTGGGGATGCCCAGTGCTGGGCTCTGCACAGGGTCCCGGTGTTCAGGTGGCTGCTTCCCCGGTGCCTTGCAGTGCGGATAGGTCGGGAGAAACACTCATCTGGGACTGGTAAGTTAGTTCCACACTGTCTGGAGTCTTGATTATGTCATGAGTAATGGTATTGTTCATCCCTTACTCATCAAAGTGCCACCAAACTATTTTTCATCCTTTTTCATTGTTCATCTTAAATTAATATTTTATTTAGCACATGCTGACCGTGCTGATTTGATTCCTCAGATTGTGGTGAGGGCACAGAATAGCGAGTGAATTCACAATAGCTGAAATTGAGAACTTTTGTCATTTCTATCAGATGAGTCAACTGGGGTCAGAGATGCATTTCCAGATATTTTTTGTAAGCAAGAGGTGAATTTTAGATTTTAGTGTGAAACAAGATTAAATGCACCTGTGGCCTTTTCCGCCACAGGAATTCTGACATTCCCTGAAAACACTGAATACTTTTCTCTTGCATTCACCTTGTAAAGTATCACAACTGAAGTCAACAGCCAAAATGTGCTTGATTAATTTTATCCAGAATCCAAACACATGTGGCAGCCTGGATTTATCTCATATAGTTTCAGACAACTGAAGCTCCTGGTTCCTATCTGGTTAGTGCAGACAGAGAAAAGCGCTTCCTAAGGCAAGACCAGCCAACACTGAACTGTACTCAGTCAGTCCTGGCTTTCCTGAGGTGACTTGGAGTGATTGTGTCTGAGCAGAAGGGATCTGGGAGCTGAGCAGGATCAGCCCCTGCATGATGCATCTGCTCACAAGCAGAAAACTGACTTAAGGTAGCTCAGAGGCAGGACTGCTTTGATATTTCAGCTGGCCTGGAATGAGGCAGCAGACTGGGAGATCAAGTCCTTTAAGCAAGGCAGAAAAACAAAACAAAAAAGAATAAATGAAATAGGGTAAGATTAAAAAAGAAAAAAAAGATTTTAGATATCATTGTCTTGCGTTATCAAAAATCTAAATGCACATCAAACCAAATTAAAGATGAATACTCCCTGTAGACCCTCTAACTTGGCCAACTAGCTTTTGAAATCAGGCATTTCTATTTGCTTGATGTTGTTCCTTAGAGACAAAAAACATGGAAAAAACACCAACATTAGTTGTGTGTGGTGGTGTCTGGACTACAGGATTGCTAAATGCACAGAGCATCTTGCTGGTGGCTGTAGAGGCCGAGTTCTTGCAATATTCCTGCTTTCCAGAAGCACTATGTGATTTTACTCTTTCAGTTTGTAGTAAAAGGAAAGGAGACAGCCTGACCTTCTACTTGCAGATATAACCCATTTCACAGTTTAGGATCTTTTTTTTTTTTTTTTTTAAGCTGGATAATTGCAGGAAAGCTGGCACTCATCCAAAGTTCCAGCATAAGGTTAATTCCTACATGTTTTAGATATGGAAACAAGACACAAACTCTCGTTTTCTCATCGTTGTGTTGCCTGCTTCTAGATAAAGCCTCTGCTGTGTCAGGGTAGCAGGTATGCTCTGCATGAAGTGCTAGTGTAATGCCTGCATTCTGGGGATGTTTCTCACCTGTTCTTCTTTGGCAGCAATGCAAAGATCCAACTGACCTTGGTCTACAGGATGAAATGAGTGGCAGGTGAGAAGCAGCATGATGAAGGCCAGTTAATACCCGTGTGCCCCAGGATAGACCCTGATGACACTGAGAACAGAACAGCATCCTGTGCAGTGTGCGAGGCGGTCGGGCTGTGTGCACAACTTTCAGGACAGTTAAGTGCTTTCCTTGACCACAGACCAGTGTCAAAGGAACTGGTAGGAAACGTTCTTGCTTTTCTGAAGGAGGTGAGGGAAAGAGAAGTCAGTGGGCAAAAAAAAAAAATCAGTGCAATTTTCTGACTTGGCTCTAGAGCTAATGGGCAAGAATTCTTTGCTACTGCATAGCTTTTCTTTTTAACCAAAGGCATTTTGCCTTTGGGTCTGTTCACACAGCACGGGAGGGACTGGCTTCCCCAAGGTTGCCCTTCTGGTGAGGAAGAGAGCAGGCTGCCTGTAATGCAGGATGGCCCCCAAGGGAAAAGAGAGCCAAAATGGCTTAAAGAAGACACCAAGGGAAGCCAAACTTCCCACTCCTGAACTTTCTGGAGTGACAGTGCTGAAAAGCTGCTTTGGTTGTGGAGACTGGTAGTAGATGGATGACTTGTGCAAAATTGTCATGCCTCTGCTGGAGGGGAGACATTACAATGTGCTCTAAGGCACTTACAGTCATAGGACTAGCCTGGGGTAGCAGGTCACTGGATTATGTCTTTGTATCTCTTCCTAGTGCCTCCAGAGCAAGGAGCATCAGCACATACTTTGAAAAGAGCCTTTTTGAATCTGTCTGCTTGTCTCTCACAAAGAGTTTCCCTTGGCACTTCGGCTAGTGAGCACAGCTATTTCTTCTTTGATGAAGCTTCTTGCTTCATCAAAGCCTCCTGCTTCCCTGTCTGCCTGCTTTAGCTCCCTCCTTCTAGCCAAATCATAAATCTGGATTTGTAGCTCATCTTGTTCCCAGAGAAACAGACAGAGAAAGTGCAGACAGAGGGTTATGACTTTCCTGAGGGATGTGGTTTAGAGGAAGAACTGGCCTATCAAGTGGAATAAATGAAAGGTAGTAGTCTGAAAATAATAGACAATTGAATTGATTTGAATAGAAATCATTCTAGTTTTAAACACTGTCTTCATGGGAAAGCCCTTTAACCTCCACGTATAGCCCCTCTGAGATTTCAGGCTGCTCCTGGGAGCTGTGTAATGTCAGCTCTTTCATCATTTGCATTGGTTTATTTTTCATGATTTTTTTTCTTTTACTAAGTTATTTATGAGGCTGGAATACAAAAAGGTATTCCCCAGTGCTTGGCACCACCTGGGTACTACACAGATAGATCAGACTGTTGTGATCTCAGAAACTGCACAGAACTGTAGAGAAACTTGTGAAAAATGAAGAGAAGCTGCATGAATTTCTCATTTGCATTCTGGGTTCTGCTTGGTTGGGATCAGGGGGTTATCCAGCTCTTTCTTGCTGCCGAGTTGATGGCCCATAGGGGAAAAAGCTGAGCAAAGCCAGGGTGCGGAAGGCTGGGAGCTGTATGGCATGGCCACGTGAGGGGTACAGCAGGACGAGCAGCTCTGGCTCCCCTCAGGCAGAGCCGTGCAGCTATTTCACATCTCTGCAGCTTGCTCCAGGTCACCCCTGCCTTGCTTGGTGCATTTGTTTGACACCAGGACTAGATAAGGAATCTTTAAAGAAGAAATGAATGAGTATAGACTATTTGTGTATACTCTTTTTTTTTTTTTTTTTTTTTTTTTAAACAAATTGTGTGTATAAATGTTGAAGAAACCTCCCAATCTGCCGCAGAAAAAAAACACTATAGATAGTGGAGTAAATAATAATTCCATGTTGCATTTAGCTTTTCAGCAGCATGCGTGAAGGTCGCAACCAACGGTGCACTGTGGATGAAGCTGGTACTAACCCAGAGTTTGGAAATATGGCTCTAATCCAGTGGTGTCCAAGATACTATCATATGTTTGCAAATCCATGGTAGCATGATAATGTCCTGCTCTGATCAATGACTCTTTTAATTCCAGGATATTAAAGTTCTTTGTGAGTCCTTGTTGGCTAAACCTCACAAAGAGGACTAGAAGAATTACTGTGGTCCAAAAATTTGATGAATTTTGCGCTGTTCTCATGAATTATCCACGAGCAATTTATAATGTGGGAAAACTTTTATAAAATTCAAAATAGTTCACAAAATGATTTCTGGCCTATAAATTGCAGAAAACAGTACAGGAACGTGTATTCAAAATCTGATGTTGGATCTATGTTGGTTAGCTCTGTCTAGGACTATGAAGAAGCACAGTCTGCTCTATGCACTTTGGAGTGTATTTCAAATGTTTCACAACAAAGACTTGTCTAAAGCAGCTTTAAGATGAATATCAAAAGATTCTTAGATGATATGCAAATAAAAGAATTATCTCTAGTAGGAAAGAATTTTTTCAAGCCTGTTTTGCTGCTTATAACAGTCACATCTCCAAAAATTGCATGTGTTTTTGGCAAATGCTGCCCAAATCTGATAACCTTGGCAATGTGTTACTTTGAAATTCTTTGTTTTATAAGATGGTATTTACACAGTTGCTGTTGAAATCCCAGCTAAGGAAGTAATAGTTTCAGCTTTTCACTGCCCAATAAAACATATCAATGAAAAGAGGAAAACAGCTGTCAAAGTGAGCCGAAATCTGCCTACAGCCAAGTTCCTGAGCCATCCTCCCTGTCCCTTAGAAGCTTTGTAGATGGATATTGAATGACGTTAGCTGGAAACTGCAAGTCCTGCCTTTGGATCTTAGTAAACCCTTTCCTGGTGACTTTGTCCAGGCCTGTGCGGACAGGCTGAGTGGTGACAGTGGCCGTGCAAACCACCTGGAGACACAGGACCGGAGGCATTGGCAAAGCAGATGTATATTGAGCAGCCTCAGCCAGAAATGTCACTTATGGCATTTCTCCTTGAGTGAGTCCTTGGAGGGCTCAGGCCAGAGGAGCGGGATGGCAGGGCCGTGCTGCACAGGGTGTGTTTCCAAGCAGTTTCCCTCTAGATTTGTTTGTGACTCTTTTCCTCTTCACAGCCCGTGAGCATTAGTAGCATCTGCTCTGTTGAGAGGCTGGGTGGGATTCACCCTCTGCTCTCGTTGTGTGAAGTTCCATTTGCACATGAATGGGACAACTAGGAGCTCCTCGGGAGCAGGTGAGGAGAGATGGGTGCTCCTGACCTATGGGGGTCTAACTCCGGGTTAAGTGACTCCGTGTGTCCTACAGAGGGGAGATCTGGAGCACTGGTATAGGCTGGATGCTCATCCTGAGGTGGCAGAAATGATACCAGGTGTTATATCTTATAAAATAATACAAAAATGCTTTCCCACAGAGTCTGAGCTAATATCAACTGTGCAAGGAACTATCTAGATATATAAATTCTCCTGGCATCCTCTATACTTTTCTTGTAGTCTGCTGTATCCCAGTGAGCAAACTTGGCATCATTGGAAATACTGACTCCCTTGTGTCTGCCCGTTGCAGCTACAGGGCTGCTGTTACCTCATGGTTGTTTCTGAGGTCTAAGAACACGGTTTTAGTCCCTGAACCTGCCCTTGACTATGATGACATCAAAATTTTCTGCAGCTCATGAAAGAGCCCATTCATACTAAAGGAGCTGGATCATTTCCATGGGAACGGGACACTTGGCTTGCTCCACAATGGGAAATACTGATTTGCATCCATGAATAAATATGACACCCTGCTGCCTTGGAGAGCTGGGCTGGAGAAGGAGTGACTGCTGGCTAAGAGTAGCCTTGTGTGGTGTGCGAAGGCAAAAGAGAGACCTCTGTCAAGTGACATGGAAATAAGGGCAAGCTGCTGGTGTTTGGGAGAGGAGAGGCTTAGACTTGAGCTCTCTGATCCTCTGGGCTACAGCCGGCCAGGATCTGAACTCTTGGGTTTTGATTTCTTTTTTTAGCTGTGAGATTCATCAATGTGTCATGGGTCTTACCTTCCCCTCAGTGCTAACTTGTGTTATCTGTTGTAAAGCATGGGTCTTCCCTGTTGAAGGCGTGGAAGTTCAGGACAGGTTTGTTCAATGATCTGTGAGTTTATAAAAGCAGTATGTGATTCAGGAGAGCCCTCCCCATGCCCCCTTTTTTCCCCTTTTTTCCCTTTTTTATTTTTTTATTTATTTTTTTTAATTGTTGATCAGCTAACCAGTCTACTCCCCTTCACAGCCAATTGCATCTGTGCCCTGAGGTAGCTGCAGCTCCTTAGTCAACTTTGAGAAAAACATGCTGCGAGACGGATTTTGTCAGCTTCTGCTTCCTTGGCTGTGACAACCTCACAAAAACACGAGATCATTGATCACCTGGTAGCGGACCTGTATTTTACAGTAACTTTCTAGGGCATTATACCCCCTCCTGTTGTTAGCTGTGTTCTCCGAATTCCTCACGGACTTTCTCCTGTCTTCTCAGTTATAATCTTTCATTTTCCTTCTACTCAAAAGCATTTTTGTACTGTAGTTCTGCCTCGGCCTTGTCTTTTGCTCTGTCATTATCTTGCCTTAGCAGAACTAATATCTGTTTCGGTCTGAGCCTGTCAGACACATTGGATGGCTCTGACTTGAGGCGAGTTGACCATTCCTAGTCTGAGTTCTCATCCTGATGTATGTGGAGTGATATTTTGCCTGCTTTACTAATCCAAGGTAGTGCTAAGAACAGAGATGAGGAATAAAGCACACCATGGAGTCTGTGTTATTTGCATGTTAGGACAGTTTGCTGTGTTTCATGAAAACTTTGTTTTTTTTGAAAGTGGATGCTTGTTTAAGCAAGAGAGGCCCGTATAGTGGATGACACCGTGGTTCAGTTAATCGATAGAGGTCAGCAGGGGGATCTCCTGGTTTGCTTTCCTCCTTTGGGTTATTTATTAAGAAATTCCAGGTACAAATGCAATGTGAAGGATTGGCAGATGTTGGCTTCTGGCCCATTCAGGCCATTGGAGGTAATCTGCTAATAATCCCCTTTGTCTCCCCTGACCATCACTCAATTTGTGCTTAGTTTGTCTGTACCTGGACAGCTGGGGTTGACTTACCAGAAGAAGGGAAGGACTCTCAAAGTCAGAGTGTCCATGCCTTTGACCTGTGAGAACTGGGGAAACAGCCAAATGCCATGGACACTAGGCAAGCATGGGGAGTGAGGATCATTTCAGGAAAATGCAGTTTTATTTTCAGTCTCTTCGCAACACAGAAGAACTGCAGTAACATGAGTCCTCCTGAGTGACAGTGTAGCCCTCTGATGTGCTTATGGGCTGGGTACCAAGTTCCTGCTTGGGAGCTTTGTAATGGAATAGCAGGTAAGAACGTTAACTATTTTCCCTCAACTCTTTACCTAGATCAGACATTTTACAAAGGACAGCACCATGATACCAGTCAATTCTGGTACTTTCAGCTACAATCTTCATGGTTAGCTTAGCAAGAGAAATGCCCATATGAAATACTTAGGCTCCTTGAGCCATCAGCTCACATACTATTAAGGTTGACTCACTGTTGTTATTCTAAGTTGGATCTTGCTGTTTTCCTTTGAATAATCTTTCAGATGGGAAATCAATCATGCCTCTTTCCACTTGTTGCTTTAGCTGGATGGGTCCCTCTGTGTTCTTGGCTAGTGTTTCTGGTTATAGAACAACCAAGTGCATTGCACGCTGTGAAATGAGGTCATGCTGGCACAGTTGGTAACACGAGTCCCACGTGTCACACTTGGGTGTCTGGTTTCCTGTTGTTTGTCACCCTAGATGTGCTGTGTTGGTGTGCTGCTCCCAAGGATGAGGGTTTGCTTTGGAGGTAAGAGGCATCATGTGTCTTGAACAAGCAGAGTATCGCCCCTCGGTGCCTACTAGTTGATAGATGTTTCATGCTGGTCAACAATAACTTCACATAGAAGTAGTCTCTTCCCCAATCCCAGATCCTTTAAAGAGGAACTAGTTGAACTGGATGTTCAAGGGGGAGCTGACACAGCCTTTCAACCCCAGGCATCCTTTGGTCTGCCGAGCAGGCTTGTGTACTCTCACCTCTCCCATGTCTGCTGTCTTATTTCTTGTTTGGCTCCGTGGGAGGCTGCGTATGTATTGTTGCTTACAGAGATGCCTGACCCCATCCATATCAAGCGCAAGAATAAAAGCTCCTCTCCTGCATCTGATTGATTACACCTAAGCTGATGCACTGAACTAGGGAGATGGGACAGCTCACCCATCACCCCTGTCACATACACTGCAGGAGAGGGAGTACAGAGATACTGAATTGCTTTTCTTTTCCCAGAGGTTATTTTCCACCTACTTTTCATCACTTTTCTCTCTGATTTTATACTGTGTTTATTCCTGTTGTCCCTTATCCCTGATAGGAGGCATTTGGACAGGAGCTTATTAAGGCAGTGCTCCTAAAGCCAACTTTGTGCTGAACTGAAGCCTTGCTTGTATTTTCTTTGCCTTTGAGACCTAACAACTCTGAAATTTTATATCACTTTATATCCTGAGTGGGACAACAGTCCTAGAGAAAGAAAAAAAAAAAAAAAAAAATGAATCATGGTGACTGTTAACGAAATGCTGTTTTCCTTTTGTAACAGTATAATGGTTTCACAAATGGCATGCAAAACCTTATAATTTTTCTTGAAACACCATCATAAAACATTCTGTTGCACCCTGACATCCCAAAGACCACAGACTGCTTGACATTTAATGCATTTTGACAGCTTGACTAGCTTGGCCAAATTTCTCCATGTTATTTAACTTCAATGAAAATACATAATTTTAAGCAAGACCCAGAGACAAACCAACAGGACAGCTTAATATATTTTAGTATTACAAAGCTGCTTATGTCCCAAGGGCTTATCCTATCCAGGATCCTCTGTTCTCCCATCTAATGATAAGTAGGATGTGGCAAATACCTGGGTATGGTGTTCCTGCATTAAGGAGAAAAGAGAGACCAGATTGTCAAGCTCGGCTACTAGACTCCCAGTTTACTGTCCCCTTTCTGTCATGAGCAACATTGGTTTAAGCAAGATGAGGACTTGCAAGGAGTTGCTGCACCAAACTCCTCTCAGAGAAGCTTTTTGGGGAACATCCTTGTGTGTGTCCGAACATCTGCAAGAGTCCTAGGGGACAGTTTAATATTAAAAGGAAAAGCTGGATATCTCAAACTCCTTGGAGAAATGAGTATTTTGTGGAAAACTTCAAAACATTGTTTGCTGTGGTATTGAATAATTATTTTGACTGGGATCCCTGGGATTGTGCAAACTGGCAGGGGAAAAGCCTGTTCTTTGGGTTAGAAACAAAAATTGGTAAATTGGGAAAAAGCAATGAGCAGGAGGCCTCTGCTCTGCCAGGAGCATCCAGGCCTCTGCTGAGATGACCCTGGGCTCTGCAGCATGTTCCTGGGGGCGTCAGGAGGATGCTTCCCCGGAGTGTAGGGACACCCCTCGTGCCAAGGGGCCCACGCTGCTCGGGAGAGGCGTCTGCACACTAAGGCATGTTTGCAGGGTTTCCCATAACTTTGTCAGCAGCTAATTACCTAGGCATCTTAATTACTTCTTAATTTATCCCTAGAATGTAAAAAGTACTTGGATGGTCAGTGGATTAGGAGGCAAAGAAGATCTTGTAAAACCATCTGAGCTGAATGCTGTTACATGTGGCAAAGGATTCCATCTGCCTTTACAGCAGCCCCTAAGGTTTTCCCAAGCCTTCACAGCTTCTCTTTGCTGCAGGAGTAGAGCTGAAGCTTGGCAGCGCTTTATCCGTGACTCTTGCAGTGATCTGTCCTTGGTGGCATGAAAATCGCCAACGTGGCGTCTTGAGGCTGCTTTCAGGACTGTGGGCCGGGCCTCCAGAGGGAAGGAGCCGCATGTTTGTGGAGCAGGGGGCAGCGCAGGGCTGGCGGCGCCATGGGTGCCCCCATGCGGGATGGGTTTTGGGGTTGGCAGTTTTGTTTCTTGCTCCGCTCTGCTGGCAAAGAGGTATGGGCTGGTGGTAAGGACTGTTTTCTTGAGCAAGGCAGAGCTGCTGAGGGAATGAATAATTCAGAGTGCAATCAGCCATGATGGAAACTTGCAACGCTTGAGCTGATTTCTTTTTTCTTTCTTCTCTTTTTTTTTTTTTTAATTTTTATTTTTTAAATTCAGCCTATTGCTGACTTAATTCATCTTGGGGATGAATGTAGCTCATCTGCATAGACAGCAATTAATTTAATAACAGCAGGCAGTGATGTGATAGTGAAATGCTGAACCCTTCATCTCCAGGCACTGTTTGGCTGCTGGGGTTGGGGTTGAGCTAGTCCATCCCAGCACACACCCCATCGCAGGCTCACAAATGTGTGGACTGAGTGCCGAATCCTGGTTCAACTCTGCCCTCTGCCCTGGTGGGAGACTTGGGGAAAGTTACTTCTGTTTTCTGTGCTGTTGTGGAAGCAGCACAACAAGGTAATGGCCCTCTGCACTGAGGATATGCTTGAGTGCTCCAGCTTGAGAGGACTTTGGTGTCAGGAGCACAGCAGGACTCTTGTTTTAGAAAATTGATAGCGAATTGATTAATCTTGGTGCTGCATTTGCTGTTTTCAGGTCTGGACTTCTTTTCTTCCCCCATTAGACTGGAACATGGCAAAAAGTGGTCTGTTTTTGGCGTATTAGGAAGGCTTTGAGGAACTAGTGATGTCCCAGATGACCTAAAAAGTCAGTGGCAACCAGGAAGAGACCTCCTGTCGCAGCACAGCTAGGGACATCACAGTCTTTATGTTCTCCATATCCTTCAGTGTACCTTCCCCATCCACTATACCCACACAACTTTAATGGTAGAATCTTATTGCATTTATTTGCTAAATTGGCTTTTAAATAAATTACCTTTCATAAGACACCAAAGAAGAGAAACGAATATGGTACAAAAAGCTCTGTATTCCAAGTAGAACTCCTAGGACTCTGGAAGCCTTGGAAAGTTCAGCAATAAGGACCACAAGGCGTAAGTGTGGCACCATCCCCTTTGATTTCTCCAGCAATATCAAACTTTATCCTTCTCATTTGCAGCTGGCTGTTGATCTGATTGTTGCATGCAGATCACTTTAATAATAAGTATTTTACGAGAAGGAGAATTACTTTCTTATTTCATGACAATACAAAGATGCTGGTAGTGGGCATGGCCCCATATGGCTGATAGACAGAAAAACACCAACATACTTAGTAAAATGTTTGTTATCTCAGGTGTTAGTGCTTTTATGGGCTGACCATACCAATTTGCTGTGGGAATTCCTCTACATGACATTTAAGCAGACTTGGTACTGTTTCCAATCACTGCTGCTGTGTACTCTTGCATGTTTTACTTTGCACGTTACCTGAAGGTGCAGTATGTTTTCTTGCCAGCTGCAGGTCTCTTCCATGGATATGATTTTACCACCTGACTCAGGATTCTGCAGTGGATGTGGGAGTAGCTCTACTGCCACGTCTGTCCCCTCCAAAATGATCTGTGTGAGTCCTGCAGGCTGCAGATATTCCTTCTCTAAGCCAGCATTGAAGAGCGTAGGCCCACTGACTGTCCTTTTGCAGGGCAGTGTTAGTTTATTTTCCAGCCCCATGAGATGACCCTGTTATACCCTGTGTGACCACTGACCTGCAGCTGCCTGTACTGTCTTACACTGGCATCTCAGCAGAGGTGGCGCTTGGCAAATTCTGCTTTTCTGCCTTAACTCTTTTGGAATTCTAAAATGCAACATGAGGCTTGTAGGAGAAGTACAAATTTTGTTTAGTAAAATGGAAGTAATAAGAGTGTAACTCTTTCTCTGCAAATCTGGAAACAATTAAATATACAGTCAGTCCTGGATATTTAGCTATTTTGGTACGTCTAGCTCAAAAGGTTGACGAGTTGAATTTTAGGCTGGAGTGGATTTCACGTGCTGCTATCCACAGAGTTATGACTGAAAGATGCAGCAGTTTTACTTTGGTGCCTCTCAAGTTTTGCTGAATGGAGTTCATCTGTCATGCCAGAATTGTTTTTTAAATTGCTTCTGTCCAGCTTGTGGCTGAGGTAGATTAATATGCAATAAGCTCTCTTGAGTAGCATTATTTTCTACATCAAACATCAGGAAAAGAAAAAGGTTAATTGTAAATGCTTTTTATGAAGCTCCTGAAAGCCAATGCATTCATTACCAGCGTGTTCTAGAGAGCATGGGGCACATGTCAATACATTATTAACACAGTTGTCAAGGTGTTTTGTCTGAGTGTGTTTATAAGAGCAAACATAATGAGGCAAGAATTGGAATAAAAGCCTAAACTTGTGTGATAGAGAAGGGACGCCCACCCCATGATCATCCCTTCAGGGCACAACGGGGTGAGGCTTTCTGAACTGTGTACATTACCAGGATTTCTTCCTGGAAGTACAATCCCACATCAAGCCATTTTTTTTTCCAACTTAGCTCTTGCTAAGTAAGTCTTGATAAGCAGGTGATAAGCCATTGCCCTTCTAAAATCATCATCAGAAATGAATTGCCAAATCCAGACTCAATTTGCCAGATCTTTACTGCAAGGAGTGTAGAAAGCAAAATCTAAATGCTAGATGAACCCTCTCTTGTTGCTGCAGTTCCCTGTTGTACCCTTATCAGGTTACCCTAAGAGGCTGCAGAGTTGCCCTGGCTGGACCAAGAGCTTGGACAGAAGATCCCTGGTGCATCTGGCTGCTGCAGCTGAACAGTGTCCTGCCTCCAGAGAGCCCTGTCTCTGCATCCAGAGCTACTGTCCTTCTGTGAAGGGGCAAAACGCATGTGTCCTGGTAGGTGACCCCACTCCTGTGGGTCAGTGCTGAGTGGTAGAGCTGTGGCCACATGTTCTTTTGGGCTCATTCTCCTACTCACGCAGTTGTCTGGGGCACTGTGGCCAGGTCACTGCTGAGCTGGGGTGGTGACATCTTAAACTGCCTCACCTATTTGTTAGTGACTTTGTTTCAGAGTCTGTTCCAGGTAGGAACCAGAATTGGAGCGATGAAAATTGGCTCATGATACCTTTCACCCTCAAGTCAGAGGAGAAGGGAGATAAGTCCGAGAAGATTGAGCAGTCATTTAAAGTGCTTTTGATTGTTCCATTCATCTAACATCTCATGCTTTATTCCTACACTTCTGTGTTTGAATTGTATAATAGCACTTAATAAAAATGGCATTTATTACTGTTGCTATTGCTCTGAACAGAGAAAAATCTCAGAGAAGCAATATAGCTGATCAGTTTACAATGCAAAAGGTTACTGATACCAGGTTTTATGACCTGTTTGATAGTCCTGCTTTATTTTGTGCTTATTGCTTACTGGCAATCCTCCAAATACACCACACATCACAAGAATTTAACATGAGCATCCTTCCAGACCAACAGGCTTTCTGCATTCTTGATGGGGAGGGACGGCAGGGTATTTGTGTGGCCAGGGCCTTCCTCTAGGCACCATTTGGAGAGGATCTGCAGGAAGAAGCCGAGCTCTGGGCCTGACAGTCTGTCTGCATTGCAGGCCCGCTTCGGGAAGGAGCAGGGCTTGGGCTTGCCTGGGTTGCACCTCACAGTGCTGGTGCTGTGAGAGCTCAAGCATCTGCTGTGGTGCTGCAGCCTCCTGGTACCCGGGACACTCTGCACAACACATCCCACGTGCTTGGGCTTCGCTCTGAATGTTCCTACCATTGTGTTTTGTTCCCAGCTGTCATTGTATCACTGCATCATCCCGAGGTCTCTGTACCTCACTCTGTCTTAAGTGAGAAAGGGTAGACTTGGCTTTTATTCCGTTTGCAGAAATTCCTGGTGTTTCTTATAACTCCCAGAACTCTGTGGATGACCCATGTTCTATCTAGCTTTAAGTTGTACTGTTAGGGTGCTAGCTATGATGTCCCAAAACATTCTCTGAAACCAAATTAAACAGCTAAAAATTATACTTTTTTTTTTCTTTTTGGCTTTCATGCTGCTATGGGCACTTCTGTTCTAGCACCTGGTCCCAGGTGAGGGCAGCCCCAAAGCTCAGTGGAGACTGGGGCCGGTCAACATTAAGTATATGCACAAAAGCACCATTATGTTTTGAAATGCTTCCTTGTTGAAAAGATCTGTGGATATGTTCCAGCCAGTCTGAAGGTTTCTCTTCTGCAGTTTATATTTGAGAACTTCTGCCCTACAGAAAGCTCAGGTCTGCTCACAGCTTGATACAAGATTCTATCTTTCCCGTCTCCCTTATGCGATGGTTTACATCTGTGGCTACAGAACCCGTTTTGGTACCTTGGGGCTTCATTTTAATGTGGGCCAAGAAAAGATAATTCCAGTAGCATCTTAGATGTAAAACTGATGACTTTTGGAGCAAACACAGCCTAAATAAGACAGTGTAAAGTCTAAACAGGGATGTCTCTAGATGTTCCTTAATGCCTCTGGAGAACATTGTGTGAGTGTCATCCTTCCTCTGCCAAGCTAAATAATCTGTGAGCTAAATAATCTCCTACATAATCTGTCCTTCCTTATTTCTTCTGCCCCTTCAGATCTATGCTGAAAATCTCTGCAGAGATGTGCTGTTGTTGTTGTTTTGTTTGTTTTTAGAGAGAAAATCAAGGTACTACTGTAATTTTCTTCCAAACCTGTGAGCAACTTCCTGTGATCTTCTGGTCAGTCAAACTTTATAGCTGAAATCCATGTTTGATCTTATGTTTATGGCCCTTTTAGTGGGTTACAAACACCAGCTCAGCTGGAGGCAATTATTATCTGATATGTGCCCTGAGTAGAACATAATTATAATTGTCACTAAATGGCACTGTGTAAATTACTCTTTAATTGCTACACATCAAATGAGCAGCTACCCAGGCATTTTTCTGGGAAGACAGAGTTCCACTATTAGACTCATCACTTTGGCCTCTGCCTTCACCCAAATTCTCATTTGTTCCTTTCAGTACTTAAAATGTAATTTTCGGTGATAAAACCTTTTTAATGTATTTGGCATTTGTCCTGAAAATCCTCTGTTGGCCTTAACTATGTCGGTAGAGAGTTTAATGTTAAAAACACAAGGAGTAATAGGGAAGATAAGTCCTCCAAGGACTACTGTCAAGATAATTATTGAGTATTTTTGGGGGCCAAAACCTCTCTGCTGGCTGGTAGGATTATGCAAGAGGGGCTGTAAGAGGGAGGAATGCAGACCTTTATCATGATTTAGTTGGGCTATGCTATTTTTTGTGTTCGTGTGGGCTTCATAGCTGCATGTGAACACTATTAAACTAGACGTAGCTTAGCCCTATTAACCCTTGATGAGTTAGGAGTGACTGGATATGAAGAAAAATCTAATCAGCGGACACATGTGTGCCTCAATGCCAAGATGTTTGTTGTATCTGTGAACATCTGGTGGCCGGGCCCTGGGTGAGACCGCTTCATTTGGACGGTTTCCCATCCCTCGACTGAGGACGGGGCGGATGAGATCCATCCTGCAGGCAGACCTGCGAGTGCGCGCGGCTCTGAGGGGCCTCCCTGCAGCTGGGCTGAGCATTTCTCGCCCAGGAGTCTTGCACACTTTCCACCTCGGTGCTCGTGGACCACGGAGCTCAATCAGTTAGTGCTAGGTCACAATCCAGACATGGAGAGAAATTTTGATGGGAGCAAGCGTGACAGCAGAACTGCTGGAGGGCTTTGCAGCGTGAAAAAGGGAAGGGGACTCTGTCCCCTTTCTGCAGCGCCAAGCAGACAGGACAGGGCCGTTTGGTGGAGGCTGCTGGAGTGAGACACTTGTTTTCCTTTAGGCTTCCGCCTCGCTTTCTATTGCTGACACCAGATACACTTTGGCAGTGAAGCTGAGAGGAAAAGCCAGGGCTAGCGGCCAGCCTGCCCTGGTTTTACATTCCAGGACTGTAATTCCTGAAGCAGTTTATGCCATCAAGCATGGACACAGTGTTCAAAATAACAGAAGGAACGTTTCCAGTTAGAGAGAGGCTCAGCAGAGTGCTTACGTGAAGCCTTTTCTGTCTCCTTTTGCAAGCAGAGGTGGGGAGCGAGTCCTGCAGTTGGAGCAAACCTTCCTTGGGCCAGACAAAATGCTGCTGCTCTGGCCCAGCGCGCAGGCATTAAATTCAGTGGTATTAATTCAGAGTGTCTGTTGCTATATTTTATAATAAAAGTACAAGTACAGTTGAAACATTTCAAATTCTTTGCAGCCTGGGAGCCTTCTATCCTTGAGTTTGATTTGGGTCTGTACTCATGGCAATCATTTACCATTTTTTCCAAAAAGCTACCATGCTCCTGAGTAAATTCTGTGTCTGTAAGATCCATACAACCTTCTTAATTTGCTCTTTTCCTTTCTCTTATCTTTGGTTTGATTTCTGCTATTTCCCTGCCTTGTCATTGGAGTTAGGCTTTCTCAAGGTCTGTTTTTCAAAAATTGTGGATTGGGCTAGGCTATGAATCCATTAGTGCTGGGAAGAAATAGCACTAGCCTTGAGAAGAGCTAGGAGTCCATCCTTGGACTGGCATAGATATTTGTCATATGCTTGAGTGTATGAGAAAAGAAATAGATTTAGGTTTCTTCCTTGTCTTCTTTGTCTCATGTTTATGAGTTCTACAATTGCAAGAACTAGGAAGATAATCTTATACATTTTTTTTTTAAACCAAAGATGAACTTTTCCAACAGTTGGGGTATTCCATGTCCCAGTATTTATTCCTTAAAAAAACAAAACAATAAAAAGCACTATATATCTGAGATTTAGTGTAAAGTTGTGGGAGCTGGTGGCACAACGTCCTATTATAATCCTGATAGAGCAATGGTTGTAAAGATCATTGCATAATATCATGATTCATTTTTTTTCTCGCCTGCATATCCACCAAAAATCATTGATGGACTTCTAGATTTATTTTTCATGTATTTGATTCATTGAAATCTGAGTTGAGTTGGTAATTAAATGATAAATTTGGTGTTATATAGCACTGGAGAGCTTTCTACCCACAGTTAAGACTCTTGTAAATCATAACTGTAGATGTTTGCTCTGGGCACTCTACTCCTAACCAAGACCTCAGCACACATTGAATATATTCCAACTATGAAAATTATTGCAGACAAACTGCATAAACATGCACAGTTAATGAAAAGTGTTGGCAAACTCAGTGCTTTCTATAGTGAGGTTCTTCTGTTTGCCCTATGGAAATAACACACAATGTGGTTGCGTGTTCCCAGCTCTGAATGGTTTGTTTTTGCACGCCTAGGGTGATTTGCTGCAGTGAGGCTCTTGCCACACGTATGCCTCCTTTGAGAGTGGTTGCTTTTTACTGACCTCACCCAACATTAAGCTGATCACTTTATTTACCTCATGGATATGATCTTGCAGTCTCCATCCAAAGAAGCTACATTTTTTCTGATGAATCATCTATGCTGAGAGCTCTGAGCAATGATCCTTTTAGATCTTTAAGTGACAGATTTCTCCATAATTACCTAAAACAAATTTATCTGGGTCCCCTTTGAAAGGTGTGTGTCTGTCCTCAGTGACAAATCTGTAAGCTCCCTCAGAGCAGAGGATTTCAAAAACTGGAGTGCTTTCCCTTCAGACTACTTCCAGGCTCTTACTGATAAGTCACCACTCCTAATGTAGAGACATTGGAATAGGAATTTGGAATTGCAGAGTTTGGAATAGGAAGACTGCTATAGTCCAAGGGTGAAGATGAGCCCTGGGCTGCGGCTCTTTGTTGTCCAGGCACTGGTCAGGGTGACGGTGACGACTGCTGGCGCTTTACTTGGGTTCCTCTTGCTTGCGCTGCATAACCTACAGCTCGGAAATTCATCCTTAAGGTCTGATGTGAGTGTGATCCTTAAGGTCTCATGTGAGTCATGCAGGGCTTTTGGTGGCTAGTGGCATTAATTGGGTTTGACTTGAGATAAATTTTGTTTTCCTTCAGGAATAAAGATGGTTTCCTCCCATTGTGCATTTCCAAATTAGACACGGCTGCAGGGAATATAATTACTCTGTGATGTCTACCACTGAGACTGGGTGCTGTTTTTGGTAAATATTTGTCAAATGTTGCATCTATTTGTACTGAGTGTTTGTTTTTTTTTTTTTTTTTTTTTTTTTGTGACAAGCTGTGGCCAAATACCCAAATATTTGAGGTAATGCATTTAATGGCAGGAATGCCTTCAGGAAAAACTAGTGTGAGAGCTCATTTACAAGAAGTGAATGTGCCTATTTGTAAGTGTGAATATTTTCATCAGAAATCAAATTTCATGAGTGTTTCATGCAACTTGGGACCAATAGCAATCTTATCTGACACAGGTGTCCAGTCTAAACTGAGCAGTCCAGATAAGAGCAAGTAGATTGAATCAGTGAAGTTGCTCAGAGTGAGTCTTTAGATGCGGTATCATTGGAAGAAATATCTGCTTGAAATGAATCCAGTTGAGAAAATAATAACTAGATTTCCATAGATTTTGAAAGAAAAAGAGGCTAAATACATTGAATATATTATTGTCTTTTTTTACTTTACTTTGAGAAATATCTATTCCCACCTGGTGCTTGCTAGTTGTAGCTCGGTTACACTGTTCTGATCCCTCCCCATCTCTCTCTTCTGAATGCAGAAGAATTATGTCACCGAAAGGAGAATTGGATTCAGAATCTAGCTAACAGTATCACGAAGGATGCTTTACTAGTCTGATTTATTACAGCAAATGAGGACTAGCCCCTGCACAAATTCTTTGGAGCTTGTCACTTCACATATATCATTAATACATCAGTTGCCTAGAGCATAAAGGTGACTGCTGCCTCTGCAGTGGTGGCAGCAAACTGTTCCCACTTCTATCCTGTTTTCTTCTGCTCACTCATCTAGTGCGAGTCAACAGTATTGTGGGGCAATTACAATACCCTCGTAGTTTAATGAGTTTGTTGGCTTCTGTTTCAAAGTGCTGATGAATTGATTTAAGGAAGATCAATGGGAGCAGAAAATGTGCCTGATGGCTTTAGTACTTCTACATGAGGTACAGTTTGTTTCTTCTTTTCAAAGAAAGTTAATGCTACAGTCTTCCTACAGCAGAAGACATAGGTGATGATTTTTCTTTACATTGTGGCCATCCCAAAAGCTATAGACTCCTGTGCAACTTTGATCTACTCCAAGAGTAGCAGAGGCAAAACAAAAGACTGTTCTTTAACAAATAAAGATGTAGAGATGCCACCTGTTAGTTGCATTTATGTACAGCAGTTTAGTATAAATATATGGTTGTTGCTTGTACTTAGAGATGGTGTGCGATGGGTGCAGCATCAGAGATACTGACTCAGTCATATTGCATGATAGTGCTGTCCACTCCTCTGCTGCTGCCTCAGCTCCTCCTTTGTGCGCTCCTGATAGCGCTAAGCAGTGTTTGCTTTCCAGACCCTTCACAGACATGAAGTGAGGCAACTTTAGGATGACCAGACATTTTAGTTTGACTCAGAAATTCAGAATATAGATCCTTGTCTTCCTATGAAGGTTTTCTGCAGGGCACTCATTCATGATTCTCATTTTGGACATACAAGTTTCCCAGTTTCTCTCTTCCAGACTCTGGCTTTAGGAATTTACCTATTCTGGACCTGTGACAGAAGACCTGGAGGTCAGTGATGTAAGTTTCTACAAAGCCCGGTACAAGGCGAGTGCCTGTTGGACATCCTGTGCCAGGTTACACGTGTGCATGCTTGGTTCACACCCCTTCCTTTTGCAGATTTTCATTTGCTGTTTCATCTCAAATGGAGGGAAACTGTGATGGGAAGCTGTGATGTAGGCTCTGCAGGAGGGGATAGGAAGGAGCTGGCTCTCCCTAGCTCAGGGACAGGAGGCTCCTTTCCTATTTTCAGTGGTCAGCTCCAAACACATTTGTGTATTTTAAACAGAGCAGGTTCTGCTTTTTGTGCTCAAGCACAAATATACTGGTTTTCTTAGAGATACAGCTATCTATTCTTGCCTGTGCTGTGTTGTTTCTTTTCTAGAGTCTTTTTTTTTTTTTTTTTTTTTAAGAAATGCAAAATTGCAACTTGTATTATACCAAATAAAAAAGTGATGCGATGGTACTGTTGGGAATATTCAAGCAACTGGGAGAACATCTTCTAAATATCTCTTGCTTTGCCACTCCAAATTGAATATTCCTCTGTAAAGTTACCAGATCACCCAGGATCTGATTCAAAGACTCCCTGTGGCTTCAAAATGGACTTAGGATTTGACAAGGAAACTAGTAATTCCCAGTCTGCCATCTGAACAGACTATGCTTTTTGACTGCAAATGTGATGCTTCTAGAAAGCTTCCCATACAGATAACATTAATGGCCAAATAACATGCCATATTGGATAACTGAAGGAAAATGATGAATAATTATTTGATGAATATTTATTTGAGCATCTGGAAAGAGAATATTTTGAATGCACAGTCTCTCAGCTAAATAGCAGTAAGTTATTTGATCATCTCTTACTTGGATGTTGCAGAAGTAGAACATGAATCAGACACTGTTGCCTCCTGTCAGCACAGGCTGAGTTTTACCTCCTGAGAATAATATGGGTAATAGACAGAGTTGTGGAATAACATGAGCAGGAACATTTTTACTTATCTCGTAGGATGTTTTCTCCCAGCATCCCCAGCCCCGTAAGCAATCCTACTTCATACTGAAAATCTGTGTGTTTTCTTTGAAGCAAGGAAGCTAATTAAAACAAGTCCTCAGAGTGGAGGAGCGCAATGCCAGCCCCTGCAGCATGCAGCCCTGCTCCAGCGCTTCTCCCAATGCAGCCAGGAGCCCAACGGCCCTCCTGGCCATGAGGGCACATTGCTGCCTCATGGTTAACCTGTTGTCAACCAAATTCTTCTCCTCAGAGCTGTTTTCCAGCAGCAGGTCAACCCCTAGTCTCTACTGGTGCCTGGGGTTATTCCTCCCCAGGTGCAGGACCCTGTATTTGTCCTTGTTGAACCTCATGAGGTTCCTCTTTGCCCAACTCTCCACCCTGTCTAGGTCTCTCTGAATGGCAGCACAGCCCTTGGGAGTGTTGGTTGCTCTACTCAGGTTGGTATCATCCCCAGCCTTGCTGAGGGGGCAGTCTGTGCCCTCATCAAAGTCATTGATGAACAAGTTGAACAGCACCAGGTCCAGTACTGACCCTTGTGGGACACCACTGGCCACAGGCCTCCAAACACTCAGACTCATTTATCACAACCCTCTGGGCTCTGCCATCCAGCCAGTCCTCAATCCACCTCACTGTCCACTTGTCCAGTCCACGCTTCGGAGCTTTCCTATGAGGATGTTATGGGAGACTGTTGAAAGCCTTGCTGAAGTCAAGGTAGGCAACATCCACAGCTCTCCCATCATCCATCCAGCTGGTCACCTCTCTGTAGAAGGCTATCAATCAGGTTCATCAAACATGACTTTCCTTTGGTGAATCTATTCTTGACTACTCCTAATCACCTTCTTTTCCTTCACATACCTAGGGATGTTCTCTAGGATGACCTGCTCCATCACTTTTCCAAGGATGGAGGTGAGGCTGACCGGCCTGTAGTTTCCCAGCTCCTCACTCTTCCTCTTTTTGAAGCTTGCAGTGACCCTGGTTTCTTCCAGTCCTCAGGTACCTCCCCCACACTCCCTGACCTCTTGGAGATGATGGAGAGCGGCTGAGCAATGACCCCAGCCAGTTCCCTCGTTACTCTTGGGTCATCCCATCTGGGCCCATAGATTTATGGGTGTCCAGTAATCTCTAGTTTACCTAATAATCCTCCTTGACCAACGGAAAGTCCTCCTCTCTCCTGGTTCTCTCTTTTCTCTTTTGTCTCTTTACACCAAGAAATCCTGCCAGGTCATCTCAGAAGAAGGGAGTTTTCAGTTTTGAACGCTAATTAAAGGAGATCTTAAAACTTCTGGAAAGCTGTTGGGATCCAAGGCTTCAGGACACATCAATTCACCCTGTCTTTGCAGCCTGAGGAGGAGAGACAGACGCAAAACCCAAGGAGTTTGTTGCGTTTCAGACATGCAGATCAAATGTGAATTCCTGAGTATGAAGTTCTTTAGTTGACTGCTGCTTCTGGAAGTAAATGATACCAGGCCACTAAATTCTTTCAAATATCTATTCAGGATGACATCAATGTTGGAACAAAGATGCCTGTGTTTTGTTTCTCCTGCCGCTGTCTGCTTTTTCACTCTGCTTTCTTCCATCCAAAACGCGCTACAGTTGCTGCTGATTGGGATGAAAGAAAATGCAGATTCCCTTTAGAGACTTATGATCATTTAAGGAAAGAAAATGAGAGAGAAGGAAAACAAAAACAAGGAATAAAATTTGCTGCTTGTGGAAGATGAAAGTTTAGAATAAAAAATGCTCCCCAGTGCAGACGCTGTGTGGATATGGGTTTTTCCCCCTCTTGCTATGTTGCCAAGCCTTTATACTCAGCAAGAATTTCTGTCCTTGGTCTGCCTTGGATGGAAAGAGAAACTAAAGAGGCTGATGACTTCATAGGGTGGAAAAATGTCCATTACTGAAAAAGCTGAAACTACCAAACACTTTTAAAAAGACCTGCAGGGAACAGCAAGGTAAGGTTTTGAGAAGATTTGACATTCCAGGATGACCCCTAGCTAAAAAATAAAAACAATAAGTAATAAAATAAGAACAAATAAAAACAATAATTAAAAAATAAATCTATTTCTGGGAAGCACTCAGTTTCCTGATTATGCTCTTGGTTCCTAGAATCTGTCTACTCAATATGTTCTGTCTCTAGATTCCATGCCTTGAAATGGTCATTTGTTCCTGAAGCCTGGAAAAATACAGGACCTGGATTCTTTCCCTACCCCCTGGTTCTGGGGTCAGCCTGTTCCTGCCATCAGGAGAGATGACTTTTATCTTCTGAACTTCTAGCCCAGTGCTGCTGGTTGGAAGGTTATCCTCAAAGTGCCTTCAAGATTTGGACTGATAGATGAGAGTTGTGAAGGTTGCTTTTCATGCAAGAGCATCTGTCCAAAGAAACAGCAAACAAACTTTCTTCTTCCTTGGTAGTCTTAAAACTATTTTAAAATTGGTACAGCTTGTTTTTCTGAGTTTGGATAGGATTCTACATCTTAGAGCAGGTGGTAAATCTTTTTGCTAGACTTTGTAGGCAATTTTGTGCAGTTTAAGAGCTCTGTTTGATAAGAAGAGCAAGGGGCCTGAAATTAGAGAGAAGTGTGAGATGGCAAAAAAGGAGTTTACGTTTAAGAACATGCCCAATGTTCTTCCTCAGTTTCCAGCGTTGGGTTTCAAGGAGGGACAGGGAAGAGCTGGCCAAGTGCTGGGTCCTGCACTTTGGTCACAACAACCCAATGCAAAGTTCAGTTTTTGGCTCTTTACTACAAGGGCATTGAGGTGCTGGAGCATGTCTGGAGAAGGGCAGTGAAGCTGGGGAAGGGGCTGGAGCACAGAGCTCACAAGGGGCGACTGAGGAAGCTGGGGTTGTTTAGTCTGGAGAGGAGGACGCTCACGGGGGACCTTATTGCTCTCTACAACCACCTGAAAGGAGGCTGTAGTGAGATAGGAGTCGATCTCCAGAATAGCCACAGACAGGACAAGAGAAAATGTTCTCAAGTTGCACCAGGGGAGGTTCAGGGTGGACATCAGGAAGAATTCCTGCATGGAAAGAGTGGTGAAGCATTGGCAAAGGTTGTCCAGGGAAGTGGTGGAGTCCCCATCCCTGGCAGTGCTCAAGAAACGTGTACATGAGGCACTTAGGGACACGGTTTAACAGGCATGATGTTGAAAGTTTTATTGTTGGACTTGATAATATTAAAGGTCTTTTCCACTCATAATAATTCTTTGATTCTCTGTGATTCTATGCTAATGAGATGAACAAATCTCTGTATTTTTGAAGTGCTTTGCGGGTGAATGAAAATTTTCCTAGGTATGTGCTCTTTATTTGTCAGATTTCTGTTGTGCCAGCATTGTGTAATAGGTGCTCTATCAGTCTGTTGTAGCTCTATCTGTAGATCTGCTGTAGAACTAGCTACAACTAATTAAAAAGTGCTTATTTTAAAAACTTACCCACCCATACACTCCTGCTGTCTCTCTAGAGGCTTCTTTAATTTCTGATGTAGCCAATAACATAGGGACGGGCACAGGAAATGCTAGTAGCTAAGAAAAAAAGGAAAAAACACCCTCTGTGCACTCTCTCCTGCTTTTCCTGTCTATATCCCTGCCAAAATGGGAAGCGTTAATTTCACATGTGAGTGAGCTGGGGCTCATGGGGCTGTACCTGTGTGCTGCAAACCATGTACGAGGACTTCAGGCAGTGGGAATGCACAACATTATTGGCCTATGCAAAGCTCACTGGCATCATCAGGGTGCTCTTCACTGTCTGCAGCGGCCTTTGAACTCGTCCCACACTTCTTGTGCTTCAAATAATAATGATTTTCTCTAGGGACTAGTGCTTTGAGCTGTAGAGTTTTATCAAGCATCTTTATTGTGGCTTAGACCAACAATTTTATACAATTTTCTTTACAATTTTCTGTAGGATAACCACATACTATATGATTCTAATTATACTGATTGTCTGTTGCTGCTTGGTACTGAGTAATAGAATTCAGTCTTTGCTAGGTACAGCAGGTGCCCACTGTTCTTGTTGCACTGGACCTTGGCGTCACCAAGATTTCTGCAGCTCCTCTGCTATCCACAAAATTGTGAATCACGTTGCAGGATCTAATGTGTGAGTGTTTGACTTCTGTGTGAAAAAGATCTGTCCTTGAGCTTAGTGAGGACAACCCCCATCAGGTTTAGCCCCTATGGAAAGGGGCTCTATGAACCGCTTCTTCTAGCCATTGACTGATTTTCGTGTCACGCTGGATCTGGGCAGTCCTCACATCCATTTGTACATTCCTGTAGTTTCAGGTTTAGTAAAATACTCACAGATGACCCTTTCCCCACCTTTTGCATGGGCCCATTTTGCAGAGTCTGGCCCTCCTTCCATCCCTGGCTTGTACAGCAGGCAGAATTGGGTTTGCCAAATATAATGACATTTCTGACAGACTGATGTTGATGATTTTTTTTTTTTTTTTTCAATATGATGAATACAGAAAACATAGAAACTCACTAAAGTCCTATTTAACTTTCTGTTACAGGAATGAAGAACAAGTTGTTTCTCCCTGTGGAGATTTTAGGTGCTGGTTTTTCACATGGCTCTTGTATTCCCCTGGCTTTGCACAGCTGCTTTGGTGCCTTGAAAAGCTGTTTAGAGGTTATGGGTGTGATGCTAAGTAGCTTTTGGTGGTTATAGAGATCTTGGAAAAAAAAAAGTTATTGCATGAAAGTCATTACTGCTGGTGGCTCTTGATTGTCTTGCTGCGACCCCTTCCTCAAACTGTACCCAGCTGTGTGCTGGGAAAGCTCGTGGAGCTGCTCAGGGTTAGGAGGAATGTGGTACTTTCCCTCAAACACACGGTCTTTTGCAGGTACTGAGCTCCTATCTCCTTGGCCATGCACGAGAGGACTATGCAGGCAAACAAACAGCCCTTCAAGCACTTACACGTGAACAGCCCATGCCTGTCCCTTGTACACACGCACTTGCTGGTTGGGTTATTTTACTGCGCCTCGGCAGTTTTCAGTTCCCTCATCCAGCGACATTGTTAGTCCCTGTGACCGTCTGCTGTGCAGGCTCTGCACAGCCCCAGAGGAGAACTACGTATCCATACGGAGTACACAAATAAATAACATGGAGACAGAGAAACCTCCCTAAGGGTGCTGCCTTGGATAGTGCCAGGACAATCCTGTTCATCGCCCCGCCAAACTTTGGCCTAAAGAAACATCTGCCATCTAACTCAGCTTGGGTATATTTTTCTTTCATTTAAAAGAGTGCCCTTATAAACATCATTTCAGCTCTGGGGAGAGGTGCCAAGGATAACTCGGTTGTCCTACCCTGTGTGAGCTGCAGCACACTGAGTAGCGTTCACATTTCAGGCTGCCTCCCAGGAGGGCAGGTTTTTCCGTAAGCTCCCCAGCTCCTGCAGTGCTAAATCACTTGGTCCTGAATCCATTTTGTAGCCTGCCAGGTAGATGGTTTTAGCTCAGCAGGGTCCTAGGCAGAGCTCCTGGGTCTCCCTGCTTGACCCCAATGTCACTTACTCCTTTGCCTCCCAAAAATGGCAAGTCCTTTCTCCCCCTGAAAATTACTCAGCAAAGAAATAAAGATATATCCACATGTTCATGCTAAAGATCCGCCCTGTTAATTGCTTTGTGCGTGGATTTCAAAGCACTTTAGAAAGGAAAATGAATAGTAATAGCTTTCCTGTACAGGTAGAGAAATTATGAGACTTGGTACAGACTTTGTCTAGAGCTCATCTGTCCCAGGAGGAGAGATGCACACTGCCTCCCCTGTTTGGAGCTGAACAGCTTGAACATTTATGCTCCTCTGAAGGTGTTACCTCAAGTTCAGGAGAAATCCATAGCACTTCTCCTTTTGTGATAGGTCATGATAGATAGATTTATGTGGAGAAGTCCCATGGAAGGTCAATAAACCTTTCGAAGGTATTTTTCAGGTGCAGCCTGAAAAATGGCAGGCTGCCTATGAGTAGGATGGCCTATGAGTAGCTACACTGGGCATTCGTGCAAATGCTGGGATTTTATATTCTCAAAGGTGAAAATTCAGCTTAGTTCTTATTTAGGAGAAATAACTACATTTGACTGTTCCTAAAGTCATCTGACTATAGCCCACTTTTGTTAGCCAAGTTATGCAAAGTGATAGCTAATCCATTTGGGCAGCATTTTTAAATGTCAGTGATTGATTT
>JAWLRI010001074.1:1617118-1641283 GCA_034781795.1 Crypturellus tataupa
CTGAACAGCTTGAACATTTATGCTCCTCTGAAGGTGTTTCCTCAAGTTCAGGAGAAATCCATAGCACTTCTCCTTTTGTGATAGATCATGATAGATAGATTTATGTGGAGAAGTCCCATGGAAAGTGAATAAACCTTTCGAAGGTATTTTTCAGGCCTGTGAGTAGGATGGCCTATGAGTAGCTACACTGGGCATTTGTGCAAATGCCGGGATTTTATATTCTCAAAGGTGAAAATTCAGCTTAGTTCTTACTTAGGAGAAATAACTACATTTGACTGTTCCTAAAGTCATCTGACTATAGTCCACTTTTGTTAGCCAAGTTATGCAAAGTGATAGCTAATCCATTTGGGCAGCATTTTTAAATGTCAGTGATTGATTTACCCCACCAGTCAGAGCACTCCAAATGTTCTGGTGCAGCTCTTCCACATACATAGATACTCAGAGATATCCATTTTTCTCACAGCAGGACAGAACAGTTGTTTTATTATTCATTGGAAAAAAAAAAAATGTTTACCATAGTGATTCTGAAGCTTTCTAACCTGACTCACACAGAGCACGGCCACACGAGCCCTTCCCTGACCCTGCATTTGCTCAGAGCAGGCTCTGTCCTGCTGCATGGACATCTCTAGGCACTGTCTTGCTAGGAAGCACTGATGCGGGTTGCTGCCTTGGGATGGTATCTGACAGCACCACATCAACCTTTTGCAATATTATAGCCTTACATCTAAAACCTATTTGTTGTAAGTTTGCAAACAGAATCTGGAAGTTGCTGTTTGTCTCACAGTTACATCTGAAGTTGCTGTTGTGGTGCACTAACACCTAACACAAGCCTTGGAAGAAGTAGTCGGTGCCCCCAGAAGCTACAGGCTAAATAGACAAGACAGACAAAAGTTGAGGAAAAGGAAGAACAACTTACTGGTAAAAAGCTTGAAAAACATTAAGCAACTGGCCTGGGTTAAAGTTAGGAATTTAACTGATTTCAGCCAACTGTTTTCAAGACATCACTGTTGCTCCTCTCCTTTTGGGGAGAAAGAACAATACATTTGCTATGGGAAGGGCCCTGCAAGCATCTCCTTTCCCTGGAAATGGCTTTTTGTTGTCTTGACAGTTCGGCTAGTAGGGGGGAAGCTGAGATTTTGCTTTTCATGGCTTTGAGGAGAATTTTTCTTCCAAGAAAAATATCTAACCATAGGTATTTGTGATTCTCAGAACATCCGAGATCATCCTCAGGCCTTCCAGACCCAGGTATCAAAGCTCATGTGTTTGATTTTCAATTAAGGATTTTAACAGTATAGTGCTCCCATAGAATGGGTGAAAGATAACTTTTACATCTCCTGAGGCTGAGCACAGCTTCTTCACGCACGACAGCTGCAATTTTTCCTGTATTGTGCACTGGGAGTGGTGGAACCTTGGTGCCAAGTGCTGTGCGTGCCCTGGGGTGTTGACGTTTGGGGACCGCCTGCGGTGTAGAGGACACCTGCCTGTGCCATGGGTGGAGTGGCATGAGGTATTGGAGCCCCTCTCAGCTGGGCAAGAGTAAATGAAAGCCCATTCTTGCCTTGGAGTAGGCGGGTGGCACTGTACATGTTTGCTTTAGGGCAAGAGCTGTCACAGACTGTCCGAGGACAGATTTTTTCAGACATCTCTTTCAAATCAAGGCAAAAAATTTAGCCATCAGAAAATGAATCGGGCCCCAGCAGCTCACTGAGATGTTTTCATGTTGATTAGCTAAAGTAAATTGTAATCAACCTATCAACTGCCACTGATTAATGAGGGATTGCTAAATGGGAAACTGTTCTTACTATTTTTGGTCCATCAAAAAAAAAAAAAAAGAAAAACCCCAAAACCAAGGGACATGATGATATTCCTAATGCAGCCAGATGGCCAATGCTGTTGTACTGAAACCCAGCTCTAGAGGAGGAGGCTGGGAAGAGTTCATCAACCAAGGAAGGCTCCACATGGCCTGCCATTAAAGAGCAGAAATGTGCCGTTCTCTGATGCTCCGAGGACTGGAAAGCTTTGGAAATTCTGCTTTATAGCAGTCATACGGGTTTTCGTGTGGCTTATGAACAGGCCTTGCATTTGAATTCTGCGACTCCTACTGAAGTATTACCTTATGTCCACAATTTGCTGCTACTATTGTAGATAATTTAAACTGATGTGTAATGGGGTCAAAGGGTCTTTTCTTTTTTTGGCATAAACTGATTCAACTGTACTGACTGCAGTGGGAATGAGCTATTTGTATTGCCTAATGCCTTGGCTCCGTGGTGTTGCTTTGGTAAGCTCAGCGTGATGAAATCCGAGATTCACAGCCTTGCTGGCTGCACAGTGCCGGCAGACTTTGTGCAAACTTAAACACACGGTGCTTCCCGAGAGCTCAGCCCGAGCTGCAATATATCTGTGTCAGCCTCGGCTCCCCAGACATGGCTTCGGGCCCGTGCTCGGCCCGTAGCCCTTGTCGAAAGCCTTTCTTTTCTATCCGGTACCTGCATATGTCGGCCGATGGCAGGTAGGACCCACCTGCAGCTCTGCTCCTAGCTCACTTTGAGCCAGATTGTGCTAAATGTTGCCAAAATGTCTGAAGATTTTGACAATAGACGAGAAAAGGATGAAATCCACAGAACTGTTTTCCTCCCCTGGCTAGGAGGAGCTTCTTCTTTCATAGTCAGGGCTGGCATCTCCCAAGTGAACTCTGGAGCTGATGCAGCTCTAACCCGGCAAGGAGAGGTTTTCCTGCAGGGGCAGCTGGGTGCGTGGGTGCTGCAGACATTGAGGCTCCTGGCACAGGGTGCCCTGCTGCCCTGGCTTGTCCTTGATGCTGAGCTCCATCTAGTCCCTCCTCTGAAAACAGACACTTGACTTCAAAGATACCGAAGAGTGTGGGTGACTCATTGACTCGCAGAGACATTTTGGCTGCAATAGTTTTGTTTGTAAAATGCTTGTGCTTAATGAATTAATGATGTGATGTTCTCCTTAGAGCAGTAAACCATAAACCAAGCAAGTAATTGTCTGGGTGCATTACCCTTAAAATGTAAAATCAGAGTGCAATCACTGCTGACCACACATTCTTCACTGTGCATCTGATTTGATCATCGAAAGCAGACAAAATTTCATGCAAAAGAAAACCTTGGAAGGAAATATCATTATATACGATCCCAAAATATGTGGCTAGCAGCTGCTAGTGTGCTATAGAAGACCCCCTACCCACTCTTTTTTATTTCTTACTCTTATCCCTACACTGCAATAAGTAAGAAAGGTTATTCTAACGTTAGAAATACCTCATGTCCAGGGGGCTCAAAGCACTCTACTGATGTTCATATTTAGCTACTTTCTTTTCCAAAAGTATTAATTCCTTTAGATGATCACTCTGTTGGCAGTTAAACCATTTGTGATGCCTTTGACACATCTGGAAAGACAGGTCTTACCTTTTTAGCGGCTGGAACTGCCTTTGGTGCCAATATTTTACCCCTCACTCTTACTGGAGTTTTAGATAACCTGCCCTAGACTAAGGTGCAAACTTGGCAGCCGCAGACGAAGGCTTCATGACGGTGACTTGGGCAGCTCCGAATGTGCCATCCCCATCAGGCAGGTGCTGGCTGAAGTGAACAGATGCTCTTTGCTTACTGAGCTATGAGACTTTTTGTATGAATCCAGTTGTTGGAATCAAATGAGATACACTTTTTAAAATTATGCTGAAGCAAGATGAGGAGCAATGCTGTTTCTTGAAGTGAGAAATTGTGCTGTTTTGCCTCCTAAAGGCTGAAATGAGGCAATTCAGTATAAAAAAAAAAGAATTCAGAAGGATTTTTGCACTTTTAGGCAGTAATTTGGGTAAACCTGGATGTCATCCTTTTTTTCTGGTAAAGACACTATCCAGATGAAAAATGCTGCCTGTTCTCAGCTGTAATTTGCTGTCTGTTTGAGTTCCCAGAGGTGCTGTTAAATGTTTCCTGGCTTAAACTAGCCAGAAAAAAATTGAGTTTTGATCTCACCTACCTGGATTTCAGGTCATAAAACATGGCCTATGGAGTGCCAAATGGTGGGATGGGTTTAAGCTTTCAGAATGGTGAAATGGTAGAAATATGGCTCAGAGAGGGCACAGGTGTTTAGGGTACACAAGCACCCAGATACACACCCCTTCTACACCAATTTCAACTTCCAGTGACCTGTTTCTGCAAAATCAGGGGCAAACCTTAGCTCTTGGATTCTTGACTGGTAATAAATTTGTGCAGGGGGAATAAACAGGATGCAATAATTATTTCACAGCTGTACTTAACTGAGTAATTCATCTTGGTCTTGGAGGAAGCAGTTCCTCCTTTGGACTTTGCTGATGGCAAAAGCTCCACCACTTATCCTTGGCAGATCTCGAGGATGAGTTGCTGTTTGTTTTAGGATCAGGACAGCCATCTGTTTAATAGTATTTGAAGGTAGCTGAATTTTCACTAGTTATTTGGGAATGCAGAGCTGCTCGTGGATGGCTCAGAGCCTTGTTTTTTACCTGTAGACAGGATGTTACTTTCCGCTGTCATTGCCTGCACTGAGTGATGATGGATACAGATGTTTGAAGGAGGGAAAAAACAAAAACATAAAAACAGCCTGGGCTGGAAATGGGAAGGTTTGATTGAACTATTTCATCATTCAAAGATGAACCAGCATTGATGGAAAAGACATCTGCAATCACTGTCTTCGGATTGGGTACATTCCTTTCTCCTGGCTTTGCTGTGCTGAGTTAACAACCCAGTGCAAGGCTTCGCTGGGAGCTCAGCACCAGGTTCAAGCAAGAAATGAGAACCAGGAGACCCCGATGGAGGCTGTGTGTCCTCCTCTGCTGCATGGCTGCGTGGCACCGGGGCAGAGGAGCTCGTGCTGGGGATCTTGAGCCCAAAGCATCTCTCGGGGCTAGCAGGGCTTCTGGCACAGCCCTGCTTTCACACCACATATTCACGTTGCTTTTAATTTATTTTTTTTTAATTTATTTTTTAGATTTCTTTTTGCTTTTAGTTTTGCATATATAGAGCTGTGATTTTTTTTTTTTTTTTTAGGTTTTTTATGTGAGACGCTTTGGTTGTGGTTAGGTTGCTTATGCTGCTCAGTCCTGTTAGGGAGAAAGGGGTTAGGCTGCTTAATGCTGGTGACAGAGCTGCTCCCTAGTACTCAAAGTAGAACTTCTATGCAGTCTGCATTGCTGTGTAAAACCTGAATGTGTTGAAAACAACCTCTCATTTTGATAGTCTGGTTTTACAAAAGACGGACTGCGTTTTCTCAAGGCTCAACACACAGTAGTTTCCCTTCAGAGTGATGGGCAGTGCCTATGCTGAATTTGCCTCAGATCCTGGCTATATCTGGCCAAGGAATAGTTAAAATTGCGACTTCTCAAATAGGAGTCCAAATTTTACATTTTGTCCCCTAGTAAAGACCTGAATAAATAAACGTTTAGAATAGGTTGGTGAGTAAAGCAAGCCTTTTCACCTTTCATGCATTGGCTCCCCCTTGTGAATAATGCTTTCTCTCTAACCTGCTCTGACTCCAGCCTGAGGAATCAGCAAGCTAAGGAGCGCTCTCAATGTAGGGAAAAGCCAAATATAAGAGAATGTGTAATGAGGAATGTGCTAGTAAGCAGGGAGGACTTGCTGTTCAGTTGCTGCAGCTCCAGAAGAGTGCAGGGAATGAGTCCTGGCCTTGCAGAACCAGTGGTGGGAGGTCTGTGTGGAGAAGGTGAGGAGCAAAGTGAGGCTCTCCTAGTTTCTGCATCAGTTAAACGTGTGAAAAAAGCTGTGTGAAAAGTCGTCCTTTACAACACAGGGAACCTTCCCCTTCCATAACACTCTTTGAAACTGTGTGTGGAAGAGGCAGCGTCTGGCCAAGTGTGTGATCCAGGTAGGCAGCAGAGCTTGTGTTGTCCCTGTGAGGCATCGTCAGGTAAGTACACTGAAGGGGAATAGACGATTTGAAGGTGAATTCAGCTCCTTTACAAGAAAATATGAGTTTGCTGCCAGATGGAATATCACACCACATTGAGTTTGCCTCCTAAGTATTAATTTACTTCAGATTCTGTAACATGGTTAGAGTTTTGTTACCTTTCGAGGTTGTAGTACTTGTATCTTTGTTAATGAGGCCACAAGTCTAATGTAAGCAGGGGACTCCTGGCAGCATCCCTCAAAAGGTACTTTTAGACTCCTTGGAAAAGTGCCAAACACCAGAGAGAGCATATTTGTACTAATGAAGTGTTATCAGCAGAGAAAGCCAGGGCAGGCAGTGTTTCCTGTGTAGACAGGGCTGTATTCTCATTTGGTGTCAGTAAAGCAAAACCATCCCCTGTGAACAGAACAAGGGAACTTTTGCTTTGATAACTGAGGCTGTTGGGGACTGCCAGCTGGAGATGCCATCTCCTCACCCACTCCCCTCTTCCTTTCCCCAGCTGGACTGGATGACAGGTCTGGTCTCCCTGATGGATGTTGCAGTTTGCTTGTGGCTGCCCTAGAAATAACAAAATCAGAAGTTTCTGCGTCTTCTTTGGATGAGCAAAAAGGGCAGATATGCCGGCAAAGGATATGTTTGTGGGGGATAGAGAATATCCCCTCCTACCATGGGTGCTCGTGTGTTCGGGGTCCGTGTGTTAAAGGATGCTGAGTGTCCCTCACTCAGCACTGTGGCACTGTGTTAACACATATACCAACAGCAGGAATAACTGCTGTGACCGAGTAAATGTGAATGAGATGGAAAGCAAGATGAAAATGTCCCAGGATATTCTTCTTCCAAACTGTTCAGTTCTACCCCAAACTCAAACTGAATTGCATGTCACAAACATCAGCTGCTTTGCCTTTATTTCATTATTTCAAGTCCTAATGCAACTAATAATCAGGCTTTACTGCTTTAAAAAGAACAGACTACAGCCATTCACAAAGGAACATATTTTTAACTCTGTGAGACAGCAGATACCATTAAAAATCATGACCTTATTATGACTTTCATTATTGATGGCTACTTGAGGAGACAATACACCATAAAATATAAAGATAAAAAGCAAAAGGTATTTAGATAGATGTTCAGCTGAGTGTTGCTAACATCAAATCAGTGGCACTGAAGGAAATGAGAAGAGACCTGTGGCACAGTTTCTGGATTAAATGTATGCCCATTATGGATCTGCTAAGGCCTTGCCTTTACAATGTGCACTTTAAATCAAAGCAACATCGAAGTCAATATTGATTGTTCTTGGGGGATCTATTTCACTTTCAGGCACTGCTGTTTCCCAAAGGAGCATGAGCAAGGACATATGTCTCTGTGCAGTGCTGGCTGCTCATGGAGAGGGATCTCCCTGAAATCCTCTGAAATCGATTCCTCCTTTGGAAGTAGCTACTGCTGCTGCTGAGGGACCGCTGCCTGTTCTTCAAGTATTCCCGGTAGTTTTTGGTGAGCAGGGTGTAAAGGAAGGGGTTGATACAGCTGTTGCTGTAGGTTAAGCAGGTTGTCAGATAATTAATGTTCTTCATCACCTTGGGAGATAATGGGAAAGATTCATAATACTGGAAGAGGAGCTGCCATATCCAGAAAGGCAAGAAGCAAGCCCAGAAAACCAGCACTATAGTGAAGATCAGATAGAGCACCTTTTGATTTGGCAGCCGGTTGGTCTGCTTGAATGATGCTGTTTGTGACACCCAGTAGATTTTAGCTAATCTGATATAGAGGTAGCCAATGATTACCCCTGGGCCCACAATACTTGTACCAAAAAGGATGGTGAGATAAACTTTGTAGGACAGCTTGCTCCAGGTGGGAAGGCAAATGCTTTTGTTGTCTCTTTGCACCAGCTGGATCATGATGAGCATTGGGAGCGTGAGCAGCAGTGACACCAGCCAGATGACAACAGCAATGGCTTTTCGGTAGCTCTTGGATCTCTTCACTGTGTCCAGGGGCTTCAGCACGGCGAAGTAACGCTCTGTGCTCATGACTGTGAGGGTGAAGATGCTGGCGTGCATGGTGAGAAAGTCCAGACTGAAGAGGATGCGGCAGCCAATGTCCCCAAAGTACCATTTCTGAATGAAGTAGGTGCCGACAATGAAGGGGATGGTGAGAAGATAGAGCAGGTCTGCCAGCGCCAGGTTGATGATGTAAATATACATAGAGGCAGACGATCGCAAGTAATGGCACATCACTAGCAGGGTGTAGACATTGCCTGTTACCCCAATCACACACATAAGGGAGAGGATTGTCCCGATGGTGCATATGGCAATCATGTCCTCCATGGAACCGGTGGCTGGAGGGCTGTCCCAGGTGGCGTTGATGGAGGCGTTGGGTCTGATCTTGAACAGGCTGCCATCACTTGTGTCTGTGACCATGTAGGGAGTTGCTGAAAAGTGGATCTCCAGCTCATCGGTTAGGGACATCCTCTTGGCTTTTTAATACCGAATATTTTGTTCATGCTACAGGGGTCTGCAGATCTGCTTTATCCGTTTTGAGAAATGTGCCTGCTGGGATCTGGTAAATCATTTCTTAGCAAGTTCTCATCCAAAGAAGATCTGCTTTCTCTACTAAAGACATCAGAAATCAGCATATTAGAAGATTGGTAGAGCAACAGAATTTATCATTCAAAAGTCATCTGCCCTAAGAACATATCTGTACTGCCTGCAGGTGCCAAGGGTCTTCTGCATTGAGGCTACTCAACAAAAAGTTTGTGCTACCTTATGCCAGGTTGTACCTGGTTCTGCCAGTTTTCTGGGCTGGAACCACTTGCTGCAATCCTCAAATTTAGTTTGCGGTTGGGAAAAAAAAAATCCTTCCTAAATTCATAATGATATTTTGTGTACTTATCAGCGGGATTACTTAAACCTTACTGACCTGGCACTAACTAAGATCTTAACAGCAAGAAGATGGCAGAAAAGAGAAAACAAACCTTCACTTGCTGTTTGCAGCCAAATTGATGCCTGTTTTCTTTCAGTGACCCACTCAGAGTCTTGCCCAGCATTTCTGCAGAGTTTCCACAGAACAACTTTCCTTGAATAAGAAGCTCCTGCTAAGTCTCATCCTGCAGTTCCAAACTGTAGAGAAGTGATGTAGAACAAACCTATTTTCAATCTATGTAGCAAGTTGTGCCATATGCACATGAACTGCTTTTTTTCCGTGCTAATTTGAACCCCCAGATATTCACCTGTATACATGCACACATACATTTCCAACAAACTTGTCTGTGAACATGCCTAAACATCTCTATGCTGGGAGTTGTGTGCTTGCTCTGCAGTGTTTAGGGCAAGTGATAGCCCTTTTATGGTGGAGCTATTGGTTTGCTCAAGCCTAACACTATGCATTGGCTCTGCATGTCAGCAAAGGGAGATCAGACCTACCTGAGAAAAATACTAAAGAGGTATCTAACATACTAGAGGTTTAAGATGCAGTACAGGTTTGTGCCAGCCGGCACATCTATCTGCATTTGTACTATGTGTTTTAAGGAGCTCAGATGGTCTGTTCTTCTGGGGAAATACTGCAAGAAGGGTCCTGGCTGCCAGGGCTCAGCGGGCAAGGATTTCCCTATGCCTCATTCTGCTGGTCAGGTTGGGTTTGTTTTATTATGGGAATTAAGTGTTTTGCAGCTTTTTCCAATTAATGCAGTATCTCTTTGCTCCCACATCAACTCTGACCTGTCTGCCCTTCCTCCTGCTTGCTCTTTGGCAGCAGGGTGACAGCACTAGGCTCTCCTCTGTCCATGTGCATTTCAAAGACCCCCACACAGTAACCCCTGCAGCTAGAGACGGGACAATGTTCATCTCTACATGCCTTGCTCTCACCTTCCTTCCCCATCACAACTTGCTGTGGTTGACTGGTGCTATAGCCACATTATGCAAAGAGTCTGTACAAAAGAGCGCAACCCAGCGCACAGGGATTTCTCCTTGCTTAGCAATTGGTAGAGGCGTGCACAGAACCCATCCCACCATCTTGGTGAGTGGAAACATCCAAAAGGTAGAGGCTGAACACAGTCCTGGAGTGCTCAGTGCTCCTGCTGCGAGCAGCTTCTCCTCATTTCAGCTTTGACTGTCACCAGCATCTCAGCTATTCTGGACCTTGCAAACCAAGGTGCTCCCTCGCTGCCCCTGTGAGCAGCGTTGGCTCTTCCAGCTCCGGCTTTGGGCATGTGCTGCCAGCCTCCCCATGCACCAGCTCGCCCCCTCAGAACCCTCTTTGGCCACCGGCTTCCACGGGCACAGTACAGACTGTGCCGGGAGACGAAGCGCTGGGTGTGGAGGAGTCACAGATGCTCGCAGGCTCTGCCAGCACCTCTGCCATCTGTGTGCTGCTCACGCATGTGGAAGTGAAGGGTTCTGCATGGGACGCTCCAGTCAAGCCCAGCACGGGTCGTGGATGCTGCTTGAGTGCAGCTGGTTTCATGCTAGCTCCTTTTCAGGAGCAGGTTTCCACAGCTCAGGTGCTTTTCTATTGCAGCTGCCCTGCCTGTGCTCTTGGCACTGTGAAGACAGGCAGATCTGTCCTGTGCCTGGGCACATTTGTGCAGTTACCCCAGAGTGACAGCTTGTGCCTGAGAGCTCAGCATGCCACGTCTCCCTGCTCTGCGCTTCCACTGAGCCTGCATTTCCCTTAATTCATCAAATCGCTACAGCCGCTAACTTCATTCAGATGCTTCACCTGTCTTGAAACAAAGCCTGCAGCTCGGCAGGTCCTCAGTCCTCAAGGAGGGAAATTAAATAGAACGAGGAAGCCCTGCATTATCTGAATTCTACAGTCATTCCTGCACTCATGTATAAATGCATATACCCACACACATGCACACACACAGTAAAGAGCTTGTTATCCCAAGCAGCAGTTTAAAGCAGCTTATGGTTTAAGCATTTTTCTCAGCCATTCCTACCTCCTGCTCTACTGTATCATCACACAAAGGTACCATGCACAACCCCTTAAGCTACAAACAGAAATGAATATGTCCTGCTCAAACCTTGCTCTTAAATCCAGCAGATAAAGTCTCCTACAAAAAATAAAATAAAAAACATGATGATTTTTAAAAGGACTTAAAAGTGTACCTGAAAAAAAACAGGCAAAAGAGAATCCTTCTTCGTGGATAGATAGCGAGAGATCCCTGGTGCTCTGTTGCATCTGGAAAGGCAGTAGCAAGAAGTGTGCATGCTACGTAGCCAAGTATGTTTGAAATCTGTGCGCTCTTAATACTCTCATTCTCCTCCCTTAACTCACGCCTGCTATTTCTGTTTCTCAGTGACGTTAGGCAGAGCGTGGCTTTGACTGCAGCCACAGAAGATCCTTTTTAAAGAAGCAGCATTTGGACAGCTGGGGCTCACTTTGCCACCTTGCCTTGTCTGGCCATGAGCCAGCTGGGAATGCAACATGTCACTGTTACTTTCATCCCAGAACCTGTGATCTGAAAAGCTAGCCAGCCCCTCCTTGCATTGCACGGGAGAGTGCAAATGTCTGATGTTGCTTGAGCAAAACAGTTGTGTTGGGGAAGAGGTCCTGGGTCAGGGAGGGTTAAATTCCTCTGGGGAGGGTTGGCAGCCCATGCAAATGGCCGAGCTCCTCAATGCTGTGATCAATTCCAAAGTGAAGTCAAAGTTTATTTGGGTTGGACGGCGTATGAACAAATGAATCTGTGCAGTGGTATCATGCATAACAGCATCTGAGATATTTTTGACTGGCAATAACAAAGTGTTAGCCAGGGTATTTGGGGTTCAGCTGGTTGCCTTTCCCCAGTGGTACTCCAGGAGTGCAAAGACAAAGTGAGCTCTATCATGCACCTAAAAAAGAGCAGTCCTGAGGACAGGGCTGGCACTGAGGAATGGCTAAGGTAGACTCAGGAATATTTTAGCAACTGAATGTTGTGTAGGTTGCTTGTGCTGGACTTGATCTCCTGCTTTAGCTCCATGGGGAGTTGCCTCTGATTCACAGCAGCATCAGTGAGGAGTGCCCATCTCCCCATATGGCCCCTGATGGATGTGAATATTGGGAAGATGCTGGTCAAGTCTGTTGCTTTGTCACTGCTCTGCATTTGACTGACCGCTGCCTGTAGCGGTTCTTCCAAGTGGGTGGTTTGGTGCTTCTGTGAGGTGACAGCTGGTTGCTGGACCTGGTCCCTGGCTCCCTCCTACATCTTTGTTACTAACCAAGAACCAGTTCCTTCTCTAGCTTGTTCGCTAAACTCCTCTATTGATTCTTTGTTGTTCTCTGTATGCTTTGTCATCTGGGAGCTTTCAGAAGCATCTTATTTCTGAGGTCTTCCCGCAGAGCAAACCCAATTCATTGCTTTGTGAATAAATGTTGTGCAGCCTGAATAGTGCCTGAGTGGCATGGGGTGACTGTGGCTGGTTTGGAGAGCACCTGCTGTGGCCATTCCTGCAACAAGTCAGCGGGTCTTCAAAGAAGGGAGTTGCTGAGATAAGGGCTTTTGTGTGTGGCAAGGTCTGCAGTTAGGAGAAATCGCTCAGGTGAAGGTTTGATTTTGCAATAAAAATTAATTTCGTATTTGCGTCTTTAATGAGGGCTTCCTATGTGCCTGTAGAGCCTGGTACAGACCTGACAAAAATCCTTATGGGTCCATGGAGACCAAGAGGAGCCAGCAGGAGTGTATAGACTCTGGCAGGAGCCTGTATGAGCCTGCAAAGCCCAAGACTGGCCTGTAAAGCCTGAAGAACTTGGCACAAGCTGCTACAAGCCTGTAGATCACAGCACAGGGCCATATGAGCCCGCAGAATTAGGCAAGAACCCATATGAGGCCACAGAAGATGCCATGAGAATGTAAGAGCCCATAGACTATGGCATTTTGGCAGGAGCCCAAATGCAGCTTTAGAGCCTGGCAGGAGCTTGTACAAGCCTGGAGAAGTTAGGAGGAGCCTGTACGAAGCAACAGAGGTGGGCATGGGCCCCTATGAGTCCATAGAGCGCAGCACAGTCCGAAACAACCCACCGAGCACAACAGGAGTCTGTATGACCCTGCAGTGCTCAGCAAAGGCCAGTAGGAGCCTGTGGAATGTGAACGGAGCTCATTTAAGCCCACCATGCTGGACACAGGCCTGTTTGTGCCTGTAGATCCTGGCAGGAGTTGTTTGTACAAATCCATAGAGCCTTGTGAGACCTGCTACAAGCCTGTGCAGTTCAGCAAAAGGCCACTATGTCGGATAAAATAGTCTTTGCTTAACACTAATTGCTAAACTTACTGAAGCCTAAGGCTGTACATTGCTGTACATTGCTAACTTTTCCCTACCTAGTTCGAGCCAGTTCAAACAAGGAGAGAACACGGAGATAAGAAAGCGAGAAAACAGTGACAGCAATAATCAGTAACATAACCCCACCGGGAGACAACGGGGAACCCAACCGAGAGTGAAGAAGCTACTACTTGTGGAGCAATCATTGGTGCAAATGGACAAAGAACCTAACAAGAAGGGATACTCAGAGAATTTTACTTTTGGGGAGTTTTAGAGGAGACACAAAGCTTGTAATACCAAAGAAGGAATCATATAAAGAAGTATTTTGTATCTTTTGGATAAAGTGGGAAACTACAGTTAAACCCTCTTAAGGACACTGGATTGAACAGTTTCCTAACAGCAGGCTGGGTTTTCTGTTGGCTTGCTATGACCCTGTGACCCTTGTCTAAGGATTCATATGGCTGCATCCATTGCATGGATGCCCTTGGTTTGCCTCTGCCCAGTGGGAAAGACCTGGGACTGCCAACTCACTGATGGGTGTCCAAGCAGCCACGCAGGGTCTCATGAGGGAGCTCTGGGAAGGCAGCCTGATCACGGGGCCATGGCCTAGAGAACAGGCTGGGAGCAGCCCAAAGCATCAGAGAGAAGGAAGAGATAGGGCTGGGAATGCACAGCTGAGCTACAGCTTTCATGCAATCTGCAAGCAAATGCCCCCTGGAAGGAGGGAGGGCTTCAGCTCTGACTGTCTTCACCTTGCAGCTGCCAAAGGAAGCCTGGCTGAAGGTCGGGGTCCCGTGAGAGAGCTGGGGAATCTTGTCTCTCCCTTGAGAGACCTGTGAGATATCTGATGCGATCTGATGCCACTCATTTGAATTTCTTTTTTTAGGGACAGGGCGAGCTCTGCATCTCTGTCACAAGAGGGCACTGAGAGCCCGTTTCCAAAGGCTGCTGAAGAGTCAAGGGATGAGTTTGAACCTCTCTCTAGTGGAAGAGTCAACAGATGAGTTTGAACCCCTGTGTAGCAGAAGCCCCTGTGCAGCTTGAAGAAGCTGAAGCCGGTCTCAGACATTCCATCTGAGGCATTTGGTCATGTCTTCAGAGCCCTCTGCACTCACCTCAAGCTTGGGATAGGGCAGGGAAAGCTTATAATCTGCCTTCTCACCAGGAACATTTTCTTGAGAACATCTGGCCTGATATTCAAATCCTCTAATAAATGAAACATGGGTCTCTGAAGAATGGAAACCTCACTGCTCTGAGTGCACTTGTAGCATTTAAGCACATCAAATATCCCTGCTCGTAACACCATGCTGCCTGGAGAAGAGTTGGGAGAGAAGGAGGAAGAAGCATCAATACCCTGGAGGCAAAAATAACACATGTACCCACATGCACACATGCAGAAACACACACGCACCCACAAACACACACACTATGTGGTCGCTTGAGCAGCTGCAGCCCCTTCAGCCGGCAGGCAGCTCAGGGTGGACAATGCCAATCACGAGGCACCAAGATCGTTGGTACCTGGAGGGACCCAGGACGGCAGGGACAGAGGAAGGTCATCAGGATGATAACCCAGCAGTCCCGATTGCCCAACTTACCCTGGGCCCACAAGGGCAGAGTCTCAGAGTACCCACTCTCCTTTCTAGCTCCCTCCTCGCAGAGAGCCCAGCCTTTTCCAAGCTTTCTCATAGCTGGCATCATCTACAGCATGCAGGAAATACCTCCTGCAGGCCTTACCACAACACTGAGATCCTAAATGATGGAAAAAAGCTGGCCACAGCGTGTCCACGTTGGTGGCTCCTGACCCCTGGTGAGGCCCTGAGGCAGGAGGGAAAGTAGAAAACTTCTACTCCCAATGGCTTCCTCCTCCTTTATGCTTCCCCAGACAGGCTGCAGCACTGGGAATGGACTGGACAGGGACTGGAACAATCCTATAGAAATAGTCTCAACACTCTGCCATTGCCCACTGCAACACAAGCATCCTTGGACTCGTGCTTGATGTGTCACTCAAAGGTAGTGATACTGGCAATAAACATACTGCAGGAGCTACTAATGGGGAAATGGACAGTCACCTCCTGGTCCCTGGGGAAGGTCTCTGACCCCAACACACTGTCCTTTCCTGTCCCCGAGGCTTCAGGGCTGTTGCCCAGTCCTCCTTTATCATCCCCTATCTCAGGTGGCCCCTCCAGGCAGTTGGAGAAGGCAGAGCCCTTGGAGAAAGGGGCACAGAGCTGTGTGTTTGACATGCTTATGAATGAGCTGGAGGGGACAAATTTCATCATGTCTGTAGCTGACCCCAAACAGAATGGGATCAGTCTTGTGCTTGCAGGCTGTCTTTGAGAGGGACCTAGACAGACAGTAGGAATAAATTGTCTCATGAAATCCAGCAAGTAAAACTACCAGTTTGCTGTACCTGGAACAGACTAAATCCTAAGGGACATGAAGCATTTTGCAGACTACAAAAAAATTTTACAGAATATAAAATATGATACAGCACCGTGCCTGGGCAGCAAAGAAGACCAACAGCCTGAAACAGGCTGAAAGTTGGACAGAACTGAGACCTTTGTCCCCTTAGATGTTATCTCTGCCACTGAGGCCTACGAGTAGACACCAGGACCTCATTGTCACTTCATCCCCACAAGAGCCCAGGAGGTGCCATGTCATTTTCCTGTACACAGCACTGCATATCCCCATTTTCACACTGACACCAAGAAGACCCTTGGCAATGCATGGAAAAAGGATGTCCCTACACATGGGCTGGGTGCATACATTTGGCCAATTTTCTTTAAAAGCACATCAAGAGTTAATGTGGCATCAAAGCGACCTGCACATTTCTTTTGCCTATCTGGAAACCTGAAATTACAATTTTCTTCTCTAATCAGCCTCTGTGGAATCTTTGTTAGCAATGGTCCTCAGTGGGATCCATTAATACTCTAGGAAACTTTGGAGTTTACTTCTGAGTTTGAGTTCTTGAATGTTTTGTTTAATCTCCTCTCAGTAGCTGTGCTTCATGGACTCAGCATCAAATACACCCTGGGGTTCATTAAAATGCAAAAAGCCCTGAGGTACCATGTCTCTTCCTATAATTTTCTTCAAGTCTTGTATGGCTAATTGGAGAGACTTCAAGTCTTGTGTGGCTAATTGGAGAGGCCTAAGGAGTGTACAGGAAAGATAGAGACTTTAAAAATATACAGGTACTTCTTTTTTCCAGATTTTAAAATAAGTGACAGCAACATTCTCCATATCAATCCAGAGTGTCTCCTAATGAAGTCAGAATATGTAGGACAGGCTTTGTCTTAGAGATTGGGTACTGAGTGGACAATTTTCCTCCCTATCTACCCAACCCTGCCATTTCTCTCACAAGCCACATAGGACTTACATCATTCTTGTTTTAAGCTATCCTTATCTAACTGAAGTTTGCAACTGAATGTTAGAGCTTCTATGTCTGACTTTTCACCTGCTTTATTAGAGAACTAGCTGCAAAGAGACACAGATGAATTTTTCATAATTGAAAAAAATAGGCATGATACAGTCCATCCGTCCAATCTGCCTCCAATGAGATCCACTTTCCACAATAGAGCACCTTACTGGAAATTGCTAAATATAAACAGAACTCAGAGCCCAAGGAGCCAGCTCTGTCCCTGCCTGATCTTGTGCTCACCATTTTCACGTGTTTTGTGAGCGTGGAGTGCCTTGACCACATTCTGGTGCTACTGCACACAGGGCTTCCCTGTGTGTCTGGATTGAGGACCCAAGGAAGGCAGCGAGCAGAGCACTGCCTGGGCACAGGGTGCAAGTGACAATTGTCCTGTGCCCATCTCTTCTTGAGGGCTCTTGTTGAATCTAGCAGAAAAGCCAGCTCTATGGGACAGAGGCTGTGTGTTTGTAGACTATCTGGTACAGCGTAAGTCTCTGGCATCTAATTCTTGATGCAGAGCTCAGCTGATTGGACAGCGTCAGAAACCCCTTCCAGTGAAGTTGCTCACTGGGGTGGTCTCTGTCCCTATTAATGGAAGTGGCATCCTGCTGTCATTCTGTAGGTGCTCCAGTGCAGAAGTTCACAGCCTGGACTTGATGGTAATAAAGGAAAAGCAAGAACAATTGCTCCCTTTTGTGATTTATCCTAGGTGACAGAGTAGAGATGACCCATGGACTGGAGAGAGTCTTGCCATGAGATAAAAGACATTTGCAGAAGATTGTTATGTACAGAGTAATAACAGAATAATCAAGGGATGTGAGAGTGGCTCAGGTGAGCTTCTCCTCTGTGAAGGTTTGTTCTTTTTGGATCACTTATGGCAGCAGGCACACTGATGCCTTTTGTTTGTGAGGTCAGTGTGCTGCTGAGCCTGGTAGGCCAACAGCATGCATGTAGCTTTGGTGATAATGGTGAGATGGCTTGTTTCAGTGCCTCATAAACCATCGTATTACTGCTGCTTATGGTTGTTTAGATCATCTGCATCAGTCCCTTATAGGCCAGGACCAGATACATGGTATCATGGCTGACTGTGAAGTCACCTCAACCTCAGCACCTGACAGTCCAACTCAATGCATATTGCTGATGTTTGGATTTGCAGATTTATTTGGCCTCAGGAACTACCAGGCTAGCACCAGCCAAAATGCTCATTTTTGTACTTCCAAGGTGACTTTTGCTTCATGCCTGATTAGACAGAATGAAGCACATTGACACTTTTGTGCTTGTCACTTGTGTCTCACTGCCTATTAGGCCAGCAGCAAGCACATGGCTTCAGTGTAGATCCTGAGGTCATGGATGCTGAAGAATCTGACAGGCCAGCAGCAGACCCACTGCTGCTGTTCCTGGTTCTGAGCTCACTGCCTGCTAGACCAGCAGTATGGAGATTAGTGCTGGTTGTGTTTTGGAGGTTGGTGTGCCTCAGTCCATGTGGGCCAGAAGCACATGGCTTCAATGCAGACTGTGAGATGACTTTTTTTTTCAGTATTTGAAAGGCCCACATAGCCACATGGCTGATGTTTTTGCTTGTGAGGTCACTAATGCCTTCGTATTGGATCTACCAGCAGTCACTGTTTCCTCAGAACTGTCTAGGCAAGCAGCAAGTAAATTTCTTTGATACAAATTTTTGACCATTTGTAAATGACAAGCTATGGGAATATATAGAATGAATGGTTAATAAGGATCTCTGAAGATAAAGAGATGTGGGGATATAGAGGGCACCTGTTGAAGATTAGGGAGTGCCCCTTTCTGGGATTGATCACTGGGTTGCTGGCGCTGCAGAACTGGTGGTAAGGTTGTTGAAATACTCAGACCCTGGGCCCAGAGGGGCCTCTGGGCTGTTCCTGCTCTTCTGCCTCCCTACAAATGGTGCTTGAACAAGGACTGAGATGGACAATCAGGGAAGATTGTGCGGTGAAGCAAGCTCAGCGGAATGAATGGGAAACAATGTCTATGTGGCTGCAACCGGTAAACAGTAATGAAGTTTTTGAGCCATGTGGGAGTGTGAGCCAGGGAAGCTCTGGACATGCGGGAGTGCAAGCCAGGGAAGCGTTAGTTCCTGGAAAGTGGGAGCCTGGCTGTTGAGGAGCAGAAAAAGGGAAGAGGATTTGTGAGAAAGAGAGCAGCTCTAGAGACTGATTATTTCAGAAACACTAAAGGGAACAACAGAATAATGGATATTTAATTGCATCAATATCCTGAAAATGGCTTTAGACATTTAATTGAGGAAACAAAAAAGGGGGAGATATGGGAATATATAGGATGCAAGGTTAATAAGAATTAGTTGGTGAAAGTAAAGAGATGTGGGGATGTAGAGGGTACCTGTTGAAGATTAGGGAGCACCTTTCTCTGGGACTGGTCACTGGGTTGCTGGTGCTCCAGGATGGGTGGGAAGGTTGTTGAAATGCCCAAACTCTGGGCTCAGAAGGGGCCTCTAGGCTGTTCCTATTCCTCCACCTGCTCACAACAAGCAACAAAGAGCCACATTATTGCTGCTTGTGTTTGCAAGGTCACTTGTGTTTCAGGGTGTGATAGGCCAGCACTGGTCACATGGATGCTGTTTGTGGTTGTCATGTCACTTGTTTCTCAGTGCCTTTTAGGACAGTCTCAGGCCCATAGTTCCTGTTTGCTTGTGAGGTCACTCATGTTCCATTTACTGATAGACCAGTGCCAGGCCCATGGGTGCTGTTTGCTCCTCTGAGGTCACTTTAGCTTGGTGCCCTGATAGATCCGTGCTGGTCATGTGGCTACTGTTAGTGGTTGTGAGGTCACTTCTACCTATGCCCCGGTAGACCTGGGCTAGGCCAATGGCCACTGTTTGTAGGTGTCAGGTCATGTATTCCTCACACCTTGGTACCACAGTGCTATGGCCATGGCTGCTGTTTGTGGTTGTGAGATCACTTCTTCCTGAGGTCTAGATTGGGCAGTGTGAAACCCCATGGTTGCTTATTAGACTTGTGTGGTCTCTCGTGCTTCAGTATGTGGTAGGGGAGTGACGGGCACAAGATCTGCTGTTTGTGGTTGTGAGGTCCCTTGTACCTGAGGCCTTGATAGCCCTCAGATAGGTAGATGGTACTAGGCCCAGGGCTGCTGTTTGTTTTTGTGAGCTCACTTGTGCCTTAATACTTGAAGGAAGTCATGTGGCTTCTGTTTGGGTTTTTGATGTCACTAGGTAAGGTGATAAGGTATCTCAGCACCTTATAGCTCATTGCTAGACCAATGACTGCTGTTTCTGGTTTTAATATCACCTATGTCTGAGGTACTGATAGGCCATTCCCAGTCTTTTGGCTGCTGCTTATACTTATGAGGTCAACAGTGCCTTCGTGCATGACAGACTAGTGCTATGGCTGTGTTTGTAGTTACGAGGTCACCTGGTTCTCCATGCCTTATTGTACTGTGGTGGTCATGGGGCTGGTGTTTGTGGTCGCTGGGTCACTTGTGCCTCAGTTCCTGAGAGGCAAGTGCGAGGCATAAGGCTGTGGTTTGTGGTTGTGAGGCCACTTTTGCCTGTGGTATAGGCTAGTGCTAGGCCAGTAGTTGTGGTTTATTGTTTTGAGATTCTTTGTGCTTCAGTGCCTCATAGGCATTGTTTGTGGTTGTGAGGTCACTTCTGTCTGAGGGTCTGATAAGCCAGTGCTGAGACCCATGGTTTATGTTGGTTTAAACCCAACTGTTTATGGTTATGAGGTCATGTATTCCTCAATTCCTGTTAGGCCACTTCCAGAGCCACGGTTACTATTGGTAGTTGTGAGGTCAGTTCTCAGTTAGGTCCTGATAGGGCAGTGTTAGGACCATTGCTTGTATTTGGGGTTGTTAGGTCTCTTGTGTTTCCTCCTATTTGTTCTCTAGACTTTGTGCATTTGTGTATATCTGAGCTGTAGAATGTCACTTGTGGCATCTGGGCTGACTGCAAGTTTGTCAGGGTGACACCTTTTCTCAAAAGCTAAGGAGACTTTGTATGTAAATGTCACACTTCAGAGCAAAGACATGCTGGTTTAGATATCAGTTCGGAATATAATGAGACACCCACAAGAGATCTTGCACTACCTAAGGCCAGAAGGAAACAGAGCTGGGCTGGGTAATCACAGCAGAAGAGGTGGTTGGTACCCGAGTTGAGTGTGAAGCATCTTGGGGTTCATGGCAGGCAGAGGTGACCATATCTCCAGAAAGAATGAAGTCCCTGGGCCTGAACAATCTGAAATCCAGCCATGCTTTGGCTGTATCAGTAGTACTGTCCTTTTTCATATCTCTGGGGGTGGGAAAAAGTTTAGGGAGAGGAGAGCTAGTCAGGTTTGGAAATGTAGGCATGTATGTGGAGAGTTTAGTGTGATATGCTTTCTATTTTTACAGCATAATTGGGTGTACATGGCATGGACTTTGCCTAAAGGCAGTGGTAGGGAATTCCTTGTTTGAGAACCACTAGAAAATCCAACATGTTGCCCCCTTGGGTTTCCTGAGCAACCACTTCAAAACAAAAATGTTTTCCTGTGGGTCCTGTGCTCTCCAAACATGTTAGAAACATGGTAGTTAATGTTGCTAGAAACATGATGGTTGTTCTGGACACCCCATACATTTGACATGGCCCTATAGACTTTTTGTCACTGCATTAAAACAGGTATCTTTATGACTAACACTCATTCGCAGAATCACAGAATGGTTGAGGTTGGAACCTCTAGAGATCATCTAGTCCAACCCCCTGCCCTAGCAGGGACATGTTGCACAGGGTGGCATCCAGATGGGTTTTGCCTGCACAGCCTCTTTAGGCGGCCTGTCCCAGGGCTCTGTTACCCTCACAGTAAAGAAGTTCTTCCTCACATGGAGGTAGAACTTCCTGTGTTTCAACTTGTACCCATTACCCCAGTGTATCCTGTCCCTGGTCATCACCAAGAAGAGTTTGGCCTCATCCTCTTTACATGTGCATGTTCATAAGAACTCCTCTCATTCTTCTCTTCTCCATGCTGAGCAGGCCCAGCTCGTTTAGTCTTGCCTTATAGGATAGATGCTCCAGTCCCTTAATCATCTTTGTTGCTCGATGCTGGACCCTCTCCAGAAGCTCCATCTCCCTCTTGTACTGAGGAATATCTATCATATGAGGAAAGTGAGCTGGGCCTGTTTAGCTTAGAGAACAGAAGATTGAGAGAGGATTGGATCAATATGCATTTGTGATATACTTATCTCAGAGGGGAGAATGTAAAGAAGAGGGGGCCAAACTCTTATCAGTGGTGGCTAGCAACAGGACAAGGGGTAATGGATATAAATTAAAACACAGGAAGTTCCATCTTCCTGTGTTTTAATTTCCATCTTCTCCTCCATGTGTGAAGAACTTTACAGTGAGAGTGACAGAGCCCTGAAACAGGCTGCCCAGAGAGGTCGTGGAGTCTCCTTCCTTGGAGATCTTCAAACTATCTGGATGCCACCCTGTGCCACATGCTCTGGGTGTCCCGGCTGGAGCAGGGAGGGTGGACTAGATGAGGTCCTTCCTGACCTCAACCATTCTGTGAGTCTATGTGAGTCTGTAGAGTTGGTCAGAGCACTGCAGTCTTTTCTGCTGATTGCTAGACTATGCCTGATGCCAGTTACCATCTCCAAACTTGCTTTGCTCCTCCTGTCCAGTCACTGAAGAACCTCTCATCAATGGATTGCTGTTTCATCTATGTTGCTGGAACCCTCAACTCCCAACTCTGCTTCCTGTGCAGAGCATCCATGCCCTTACTGCTCCTGACAGCGTACTCTTCATAGCAGGAACCTACTTGCAAATGATGCATAGACAGTTGAGCTGTGATACAGGAGAACCTGTTCTTCTAAACCCATTATAAAAGTAGGCCCCCAAGTGACTACTCTTGTTTTTTCATCTAGCTAGGACTGTGTGCAGTGTCACTCTGTGCAAGGAGGGTCCAAATCCATGGTACTGCTAATATTAAATTGGCCGTCAGACATAGACAGCTGCTGTGGTCATATATGGTCACCTTTACAGTGTCTACTACCTTCTGTGGGATCTGATCAGATCCCAATTTCCCTTGCCAAGTCCTTCATGTGGAGGCAGGTTTGAGGCAGAGCTGGGGAGTCAAGTCAGCAGGATAGCAACAGAGTTAAGTCAGCACCCAAGAAGTACAGGGCCAGGCACAGCATAAGTCAGGCCAGGCCCACAAGGACAAAGGGAACAGCTCCCTGGCAGGTGGGAGGAGGCCCCCCAGTGAAGCTGTTGACTCTCCATCATCTCTGCTCTTGTGTCCAGGAGATCCCCTCCTTGTCTCCTGCAGCCCCTCTGTGCCCACCCACTCCAGTGCCCAGGACACCATGAAAGCCCTGGTCTTGCTCCCGCTCTGGCAGTTCTTGCTGCCCCAGGGACAGAGCAGCCCACCCTGAGCGGGTGTTTGGAAGAACTTCTTACTCATACCCATTTTCTACCTCTGCATACTGCCCTATCCCTGGGATATTCCTGCTCCACAGGGAGTCTTTCCCCAGGAAATTGTGTTTGTGATCGCTTGTTTGACTGTTCATACATATTTCCCTTGTGCTCCTTGCAGGGGTTTGGACTGGTGCTGTAAAGCACAAGGTCTGTCTCCACAAGCATGTGCCTGACTCCCATTCCCACCTCTCTCCATCTGCTTTTTGTGTTGAGGGCAGTGCTGGTGTGGGGATGGACAAGTTACAGTGACAGCTGACTGCCACCTTCACGGGAGAGAGGCTTGAGGTTGCACCTGTATTTGGCCCGGAGAGCTAAGCTCTCCTGAAAAGCCTGGGATCCATGATCTTACCCAGCCTGTACTCATTTGAGCCTGACTCTTTCCTGAGTTCCCCAGATGTCATTTCAAAAGAGACTCCAAGTGACATGAACCAAAACTTTTTTTTTCTCTCTTTACAAGAATGCAACAGAGGAAAGACAGCAAAGAACAACATAGAGTTCACATATCCTGTGAATAATGAGTGGATTCATATGGCATAATTATTGGGAGTGATGCTGTGCCCGTTGAAATAGTTTCCTCAGAGCATCCTTGAGCTCCTTGTTCCTCAAACTGTAGATGAGAGGGTTCACTGTTGGAGGCATCACGGCATACAGAAAAGACACCACTAGATCCAGAGCTGGGGAGGAGATGGAGGAGGGTTTCAGGTAGGCAAACATGACAGTGCTGACAAACAGGGCAACCACGGCCAGGTGAGGGAGGCACATGGAAAAGGCCTTGTGCCGGCCCTGGGCAGAGGGCATTCTCAGCACAGCAGAGAAGATCTGCACGTAGGACAGAACAATGAACACAAAACACCCAAACACTAAACAGCCGTGAACCATAATGAGCCCATCTTCCCCGAGGTGGGCATTGGAGCAGGACAACTTGAGAATCTGATCGATTTCACAGAAGAACTGCTTCACCACATTGCCTTGGCAGAGCGGAACTGAAAATGTGTTTCCAGTGTGCACGACAGCCAAGAGCAAACCACTGCCCCAGGCGCCTAAAGCCATATTGACACAAGCTTTGGGGCTCATAAGGGTCCCGTAGTGTAGAGGTCTGCATATGGCGACAAAGCGATCATAGGCCATGGCAGTGAGAA
>JAWLRI010001075.1:0-71941 GCA_034781795.1 Crypturellus tataupa
CCCTGCGTGTGCAGGGGGGTTGGACTAGATGACCTTTAGAGGTCCCTTCCAACCTTAGGCATTCTATGATTCTATGAACTTCATGATCGTGACATTGATGCTGTGTTAAATGGGGCCCTACAACTACTGAATATTCACTGTTACTACTAAATATGCCCCCCTATTAGTCCTAGCATGTTTACATCCAGTGCAATCACACAGCATAGAAGCTGGCTCTGCAGCAGATAGGTTTGTGGTGGAAGCTCCTTGTCCAGGCAGGCCACCCCGTGAAGCCTGAAATTGATGGAAAAAAATATGGAAAAAAAGTAGATACATAGATGGTGCATATACTTTTTTTAAAAAAGTTTTGAGTCTCATTGTTTTTCTTGTCAGTGCCTCAGTAGAGATCAAGTAGGCTTTTCAGTGCAGCAGTTTCTTTTAAGTGTATTTTCCCTGCACATGGCTACCTAATTTCCTGTCCAGAGAAACTCATACTATATCTATCAAGTTTCTCCAGTTTTCTGTTCTCTCAGGTTCCTTCTTCGTCCCCTTGTGTATCAGGGAAAAGGTTTAACCTCCTGGTTGTACAGCTATAAAGATGTACATAAATTTGCTGAAAATTAACCAGAAACCCAGCATTTTGCTTTGAATTTATTTATTTAATTGTAGATATATTTCAAATATTTCAGCTAGACCTGGAAATTGAGATTTTCATGTCTCTAATGGACTACTGAACAAAATTAGTCCAAATGTTATGTGATTTCTAGAATGTGAGACATGAAAGTTACACATGCAGATGTCCTCTTTGGAAGTGGTGTCCACAGTTACAAAGCATCCTTCCCATTACTGCAAAGAATCAAGGCATTATTTGCCTGTTCGGAATATTATCATACAAAATAGAAAATTAAACTTTGATCATGTATATTCAACCATGTATTCTGTATTCATGGGGATCAGATCATACACAATCAATAGCTTATTTTTTCCCTAATTATCTAGTACACATCTGTCTAATTTGTGTAACAAAACCAAGCTGCTCATAATTCCCTAGTAGCGTCGGCTAGAATAGCTCCATTGAACTCAACAGACCTACGTCAGTTTATGCCAGTGGGGAATTTAGCCTTAATATTCTAAAGAGCAATATGGCACATGATTCACTTTGGTTCACATTTTTCCCAAGCTTTTATGTCAAATAATTATATTTTTAGTTCAGAAGAAGAGAAACAAAGTGTGTTTGTACAGACATTCCCAGAATGTAGATATTAGATCCAAAACGTATCCTTTCGTCTTCACAAAAATAAAATACAAAACAAACATCTCGAGAATAGAAAACAGAAAGGCAACTGCTGCATTTTATCCAGCATTATATTGGATGCTCTTATGTTGTTGCAGCTGGTCTGTATCTTCAGTTACTCGTGAGGGACCAGATCAAAACCGAAAAAGTCATGGCCAGATTCTGGTTATTCTATGTTTTGTCTCATTTTAGTCTACAGAAGAAAAACAATTTTAAAAACAGCAAATTGAAATGATTCAGTTAAGACAGATTTTTATACTGACCATTTTTTACTGCTATAAAGTTGAAAAGTTTTCTGTTAAATTCAGTTTTTTACTTGTGCTTTATTTAGATAGAGTTTCCATTGACCTAGTGATTTGAACAAGTAAAAAATTGCAAATAATAAAGAATGTGGACTGTTGCTTATCACAGTTTTCTTGGGAGGGACTTTAGAAATGCTGTCAAAGAATATGACCTGCAGACTATTACATGCAAAATGTTCCTGAAAGTGGAATATCAGATGAGGTCTTCAGAAAATGTTCAAGAACACAACATTTCTTAAGTAATCATTACTGATGCAGTTAATGATGCTGAAATAAAAATGTCAATGGTGGAAGCCATTACCTCAAGATTGCAAAAGAAAGATCAATATAATTCCAGGGTCAAACTGTACAAGAACGTTTTAAAAACACATTCATGATTTTCTCTCTTTAGTTCACCATGAATGTCAAATTTATATATAAAAAGGTGAAATAAAACATGAGGACACTGAAAAGGTTAGGCATAAATTTCTAATTCATTGCTATTATGTTAAGGTGAACTATTTTTATAATTCTTGGGATGGAAGGACAGATTCCACTTTTTATTATCATATAATTTTATGATCATATAATATATATGGAAATATATATATTATCTCTTATGAACTTGTTCAGAACAATTTTTAAAATGTGTGTGAATATATATGAACTTTTCCATTTCCTCTTTTTTTTTTTTTTTGTTTTTAAATAATTTTAGAGAGACTGAGTATTATAATTTGGGAATAAAGGAATGTATACTGATACCTATGGTCAGCATTTCATTATGCTGGTCAGATCCTAATGCTGGATATCATGAAAACCAGCAAGCAATAGTTTCTTTGAAGTCTAGCAAATAGAAAAATAGCAATCAAGGCTCAGAATACATCAGCTGTAAACATACTGCATACCCACAGGCAATTACTGTACATTCTGTGTGTCAGTATAGCTTTCTGTATTATTAAATAACTTTCTGAAAACCTAATTTACAGGGCAGCTTTATGATGTGAAAGGGAGAAGAAAAAGATTAGGATAAGGCCTGTCTTCATTCAGCGCTGACGGTTTAGCTTTCAATATCCCTAAATATCCAGACAGGTGCCTCTCTCCCCACACACGCACACAGCTAATGTACACAACGTCACGGTGATCACGGCGCTGAACTCCAGCCCATTAGGATACTAATTTGATCTCTAGCATACCCTCATTATAAAACACCATAATAAGTATTCCTCTGCCACGAAGCTACTACACCTTATTTCCCATCTGATATGGAGCTCAGTAAGAATACCTTAATAACATTCATTAATCTATTGCATATAATACAAATTGTAATACAGATAAGTCCCCAAACTAGTACTAACCTTGTAATGCTTGTTTGTTCTATGAGAACTATGTTAACTCCAGTGAGGTATTATGAAATAAAATGAGTAACTAAATACATATTTTTATGTAGTTATCTATTCAAGATCATTTAATTATTCCCTTAGTATTATTATATATGTGCATAATAAAACTATGGGCATAATAATAGATCAAGAAAAAAAGGAACAAAGATCCAGAAATGTTGATGAAAATGAGACAACAAAACTTCAAAATAGAAATTAGGTGCAGAGGGAACAAGCACACAGCACAGGAATTGCTGTCTTTCCCTGCAACACCTAGGTTGCTACATTAAAGAAATATTATTTCCCTTAGATAACTGTGGAGAAACCAACGGAAAACATGTCCTGGGGAAAAGTAGACGTAAGATACAGGGATAAAGACTGCAGAATTCTTTCAATCAGAACTTTTTGCTCTGTCAAAAGTTTTTTTTATTCATATTATTAAAGGGAATGATCTGCCAAGCAATTGCATATTTGGGAAGCAGTGCAGGGGTAGGAAATCTACCTCCTGCTTACCACTAGTTAGTTCTGAAAAGACTTCAGACCTATAGAGTTAGTACGATAGGGCCATAGGAATGGTCATGGAAGGAATTTTAAAATGGAGAGAAGAGACACCCTACTAAAAGTTGTGTTTGACATGTGGATGGGAAAAGAGGTAGCACATGGGAAAAAACAAGAGGAAGGGAAAAAAAAAAGACTGAAAAAAGATCTAAGCAAAACAGCAAAATGTTGTATTTATTGTACTTCCCTGACTATTTGATGTATGCAGGTGACCCTAAGAAATATGCTTTATTGCACCCGCTCACAGCGCGATACAGAATGTATCAATGCCAGCTCTATATATCAGAGATTTTTGCCAAAGCAGAATCTGGTGATGTGGCATCATTTGGCTGAAGAATCCAGGAAATTATTGTCAATGGGAGCCAAAACCCCCAAGAAACACATTCCCTGGTATTGCATCTCGCCTTTCCTTAGGGCAGTACAGGTTTACACCAACCCAAATGGACAGCGCTGGCACAACGCCGCAGCTCAGCAGAAAGCAGGGAAGCTGGAGAGCTGCTCAAAGTGCTCTGGGCTCCGCTCCACGCTCTGGAACGCGTGGTGAGGTGGGTCTCCGAACACAGGTTGTCGATCCCTGATTTGGTGCCCGTGAGCCCTCTTGCGCGTGGCTTTAATTTACAGCATTGCATTAGCTGTGGCAGTGACCTCGTGGCAGCAGACTGCCAGCCGTAACAGCAACCCCTTGTCACAGCCTCCCCCTCCCCACATCGCCAGCAGCGACCCTATTCCTCCTCGCGCTGGGGACGAGAGGCAGAGAGGAGCCGGGAAGCGTCTCCACGCGAGCGGCATCCCGGGCAGCAGCAGCCTCTGCGGTGCAGCGAGCCGAGCTGCTCCGATGGTGAGAAATGGCCCAAGCAGACCCGGGGACGCGGTGCTTCATGCTGCACAGAGGATTCTTGTCCAATCCTTCATTTACTTACAACCTCATATTGTCATAAAGCAGTTATATACGCATGCAACAGAAGTTACAAGATATGTATTCCAACAAATAAATATTAACAGTTTTACCTGGACTAGCACCCCTCCCCCCTTTCTCTCTTTGGCTGTGAATTAAGTTATTTTATGCATTCTCTTCTATCCTGGGCATGAAAAAGTAAATGCTGTATTACCCCAACTTAGGTAACCCTTAGGATAATTTTTTAAGCAGCAGGAAACTAGGCTATCTGGCTGGGTAGATAATGATATCAGCTGCTTCCTTCCAAAACAACAGGTGCTTTGGCATAAAAATGTATATCATCATACTGAGATGATGACATCAGTTCATACTTCAGCTTAATTATAAACTACCTCCATTAATCCTCAAATAATTAAACATTTTGTGTGTGTTGCAAGGTGAAATATAAAAGCAAAAGGTGCCTAGCTGTTCATCACAGGGTTAAAGCAGCAGTTTCTAAATCATTTGTGCTGTGTCTCCCTATTAAAATGTAAACTTCAAGCTGATTTTAAACATTTAAATTTCATTGGTCCAGCCACAATGTGGGTCAAAATAAATACTGTTAAAATTCAGTGAAAACTTACTGAATTTACAAATACATGTGGATTTAAAGTCATGTGGTATTAATGAGGATATATATGAGACTCAGAAATAACAAAGATGTGCAAGATCAGACTTTGTATGTACAAGAATAATTGGGAGAGATGTCATGGTTCATGACCTAATAGCAGAATGAACATTTCAGTGTTCAGTGTTTACCCATTTTATGCAAGATCTTGGACTCACATCATAATCAGTACATATGAATAAAAAAAACTCTGGTCAAGTAAGCACCATTTATTGAAATAGATAGATGGAATAATCTTTGTAGAAAGGAGTTTTAGTGGAAAGCTATATCACCACAGTTGAATTTAATTCCTTTTTAAATTGTTCAGTTCTTACAGCATGTAGCCTCCTGAAACCTATAGGTTTTCTTCTTGTGTTCTCTGATTGTTACTATGTTCTGTATAGACACTTTTATCACCGTTTCAAAACCCAACAGCAGATTAACAACTTTTGATTTGTTATAAAAATCACTAGGCAAAATTGAGTGGGAATTTCTAGGCTAAAAGAGCAGAGAAGCATAGCAAATAAAGGATTATGTTCTTCTGCCTTCAAAATATAGCACTGACCTTCTTTAAAACAGATGCTATCTTCAGGAGCCAGATGTGTCTCCAAGCAAATTAGTTATAAGAAACACATCCAAGGACATAGCCATTTAAGAATCAATAAATTATGCATTTGTCATTTGTTATTGTGTGAGTCTTACGCTGACATCTTTGACATGAATGGAAGAGCCTCTGTCCACAGTAATAGCATTAACAATTTAACAGAGGTGGTTTTATACCAAAAGGGAAGTGGTTTGAAGAAATTACTGTTTATCACCACATACATATACACACCTTAATTATTCATTGCACGTCCACTTACCAGCCAACTCTGTGTTACATAAGTTGTGCTAGATTAAAAAGTTAGAACTGGAGCACATCCTGCACTGCTGTTATTTCTATCTACTCTCAAAGAGAGAAGAAATATGTAATAATGATTTTCTTTTCGGGCAACCAAATCAAGGAAGTATTTTTTTATTGGTGGACACTTTATGAAAAATTCGTGCGGGAAGAGTTTTATTTTCTATAACCCAAAAACCATTGCAGAATTTTTTCTGCGGGTTTAGCTGAAACATTTGGATGACCATATGGAACTCTTAGTGGTGCCATGGGACCATGCAGCTCTGAAATCTGATCACTATCTCCCTAGTGACAGCTGGAGCCTTTACACCATCAGAAAATTTTCAGACTTCTAATTTGTCATAACTACCTCCTGTGGAAAGAAAATATGTTATGTAGTTAGATACAAGAATCTGAGGCTACAGAACTACGCACATCGGCTTCTTTTCCTTTTAGCTTTCAAGCTTCAAATTAATTCCTTGACTGCATTTTATGACTCATTGATGCAAGAAATAAAATATACACACAGAAAGAATACAAAAAAACATATGGAGTCTTGTGAAATCAGGATTAGCTCTTCTCTATTGTTATTGTAGGGAATTACTTATTTTGAAAATCCTACTTGTGTAACAAATGTTGATCCACGGAGCTCAAAGTTTCTTTACATTTCAGTCTTCTATTTAGTTTTTCTGTCTCCCACTTTGAATGATGATGACATTTCCCCTTCCCCCCCAAAAAATCTTTGTTTTGCAAACTAAAGTTTAACTTTGCAGTTTTTTTTTTTTTTTTTTAATTTTAGCATGTGCATTCTTTCATCACTACATCAGGCCTGAAAGGACACAAAATTAAGAGTCACTTTTCATTAGAGGAGCTCTAGAGAGAAGAGGATGGGATCTCCCTGCCCACTGTAATCACACATGACTGTGGAGAAAAAGATCAGCTGTTTCCAGAAAACAAGAATTCTTTAGGCACTCAGAAATATAGATATCCACTATGCTATGTCTTTTTAGAACCATGGGGAATGTGCCTTTTCTTTTTGTCTGTGTGCATATATACCTATATGTGCCACTACAGATGGTGGAGATAATCTTGCAGAATGAGGGTTATACGTCTTGCTTGTTTACTGTGTGGCCTGGTTACATGTCTGAATCTCTGAGGGCATTTTCAGAAGTTTGTGAGACAAAACTCAGTGACTAGGAGCAGGACAAAATGCAAACATATGTTGTCACTTATTTTTTTAGGGCCGTGCTGGTGTTCTAGCTAGCCTGACATTGAAAATGTAGCACTGTGCTTTGGGCAGTGGCGCTACTGCTATCGATTCATGTTGAGATGAGCAGTGGATAATCTCCTGGACAAGAAGAAATAATCAGTTGGTTAAGGTTCCCAAATGTGCCGATGTTCTTTAGCATGCTAAAGTTTTTAGTTCAAGTTGATATTTCATATCATAAGCTGGCACCCAAGTATAAATATATCAAAGTATACTAATGTATACCAAAGTATACATTGGAAAGTTCCTTATTGTACAAATAAGCTTAAAAAATCAGGATGAAGCCACCACCCTTTGAGCTGGTGTTTTGTTTGCACAAAAGGTGGTATTAGAGCATCACAGCAATCTCCTTTTAACTTTACCGTCTAGGACACCGGAACAAAATTGCCCTGCTATTTAACAGATGGAAGGACACAGCTTCTCGTGAGGAATCTTGCTGAAACCATTTTCCAGGGCTTAACAACATCACTCTCCACCACTGTATATGACCATTTAGACCCGTATGCAAGAACCCTGAAAATACTGATCTGAGACAATATACAGAAATACTGATCCCCTTTAAGCTAGGCGATTACTGTTAGATAGCAAAAGTAAGGTAGACCCTAATTAGATCCAGATTCATTTACCATAAAGGAGATCTGGAGCACGGGAGACTTAACAGCCCATATGACGAAACAGCCAACACTGGATGAAAAAGCTCTTTCTGTTTCAGCATGAGTAGGATAAGGCAGCGTTAGGAAGATATTTGCTTACATTACCAGAAATGATAAAAGACTTTCCATTAAAAAACGATGAGGAAAAACTGTGCATAACCCTAGGAGAAAGGAAAGAGACGGCAGGAATAGCATCATGCTATGTAACAACCTGCCACCAGCTTAGAAATGGACAATAATGACAAATGGACACAAGGGATAAAAACCCAAACACACTGTGAAGTGTTATCTTGGGCAAATGCTTGATATATTGTATCTATCACTGACAGTTACCCAAGGCTTCTGCTTTTTTACACATTGACAGCATTTGTATAGCCTGGCATGCCAATAAAATATTTTGATTTGAAGCTGAGCACTGTTTTTGTTTATTTCTTTCCTTGGGGGCTCAGAAGCAAACCATGACAAGCATGTTGACTTGCAAGTTCATATTTCATTAAATCCTGTCCCTCTGCATCCTGCTGTTGCAAAGCTTCCTTTTCCTACCAGCCTCATCACAACCACCCCTGCAGCCCAGTGCATATCAGCTATGCAGTGAAGAGGCACAGGAGAAAATGTAGAGAAAGGGCTTGTCAACAAGGAGGGTGTTGTGTCGAACACCTACTTGTAGCTAACTATTTGGCATTCGTATAGCTGCAGCTTTAGCACAGTGTTTGTTTGATATTATCCATGCATTATTTGGAGGGGTCCTTGGTGCCTGGTCTGCCGCAGCCGTCTGGTCGCTTGCGATGGCTGCAGCGAACGGCGCTTGGAGCAGCGATCGCGTGGGCTTTGCTTGTGACCTCTCTGGCCCTGGGGACACCCCTGCGCTGCTTGCCCCTATGTCTGTGATGGACTCGAACGTTACAGACACCTCAAGTGCCGAGTGTCCCCAGATAAAATCAGGCTGTTCTCTCTTGATTTGCACCATCTCCCTTTATCTTAGGGTTGATCCTGGGAAGAGAAAGATATAAAGCAAATGTTACCACGCTGCTAATTTTTAGTAGTTCAACATTATTATATCATACTGAGCTCAAATTTGTGTTACTTTTTTTTTAAAAAAAGATACCTGATAGGACTTGTCTCTTAGTCCTGTGCATATTTACAACCCCAGAGCCAGATTCGAAGATGCTCTGTCCCAAGCTGGGCTTTACTCCATTTACGGACACTGAGAATTTGATCTTCTCTATTACACAAACTTTTTCAGGAGAATATGAAAAACTGCTGGGCTTTTTTCTTTTTTCTGATAACAGAAAAAAACAGAATTTAAAATAGATCTGTGTAAAGGTGCTAAAGAATGGAAGGAGCCATTGAAGAGCACCATGGTGATGCTGGGAGTGCTGGGGTATCAGTCTGCTTTGTGAGCTAGTTCCCTTAAGCCCAAACTGTCTGTAATCAACGTACTGACATAGATTTATAGCAGCTGAATGTACAGTCAGTTTTTTTACCTATAAGTTACCTATGTCCCTGCTTAAAAGTGCAAAGCTGGCCTGAATTCCTTTTTACCTAATAGTTATTAAAAAAGGTAATCATTCAAATGAACAGAAATAATCATTTTTCCTTTAATAATAACAATATAGGGAGCTTGAATTCAGCAGTTACTGAAGGGCAGGGGGCATTTAATTAACACTGCAAAAGATTGCATGAGCAAAAGATTTCTGAACAAGTAGCTAAAATCTATGAGACTCACTGGGGTGAAATTCATGGTGCACTTACCAAACTGAATGAAAACTGTTATGATATTGCTTAATTAACGCTGATTTGCATAATTGATCTGCTTTAGCTCTCTAATTACTATTGATAGTAGCTCTTCAAATTTAGATTAGTGCAGAGGTGAATCAGTGTCTTTGATGTGCTGAGGTGCTGCTGTCCTGCATGAAAGCGGGTAGTCAGGCTATGGATTAATTGTGGGTGTGCACGGCAATTAGGACGCTCTGCCTTGCCCCGGCTCCCCTCTGAAGTTCCTCGCCTGTGGAACAGGTCACAGAAGCCCAACCTGAAGCGCATCGTCTTTGGGTGAGACCCGTATATATTTAAGTGCTCTCTCTGAGGGAAAATCTCTAGTCATTCTAATTCAGAACATGTCCCGTTTTTTTTTTTTCCTTACCATATGAAGGAGCAAGCCCCAGAAGCAGTGTGCTGCTGGGAGGGCTGGGGAGGCTCCGCGGGCCACACAGGGAAGAGCAGCACCCATCTGGCTAGCAGTCGCCGGGGTCTGCTGTGGGGCCGGCTTCATTTAGAGCCACTTTTTATTCTAGCAAATGTGTAAAGCTGCTTGATAGGAAGCTCAGCAATGACTTCCAGAGGCCGTGTTTGCTGCAGCGCTTGCTGTGGGACCCGCAGCACCCTCCTGGCGCGGCAGCACTGCGGTGGGCAAGGTGCCCTGCAAGGTGCCCTGCAAAGTGCTCTGCAAAGCACAAGGCCAACGCAGACCTGCAGGGGAAGCGACGCACTGCTCTGCTGAGAAGTTTTAGCAACTTCTATGCACAACAAGTGATCTTCTTTTAATCAGTTCAGTGCCTGTGCTGGAGGGCTGTGGTTTTCTTTTTGTAGTTTTCTGTGTTGCGTTACCACATATTGGGTGAACAATCTGGAAAGAGGGGGAGGAAAAAGAACTGTTTAAAAAAATACATGTTATTGCCCTTGCTACTCCCCTAATAAGATTATGAATGAAAATAATCTAATACAAAGCAATTGTAATGCATAGATTATTTTGCTGCTCTATCTTGTTGCTCTGTTCCTTATGCACCACTAAGATTTCATCCGCTGCCTGAATTTATGAATTTATTTGTCTCTTCCTACCTTACCAGGGCTGCTTTACTTCTTTCTCTGCATTCTTTGCTCCTGTCCTGTGACTTACTGTTATTTCTTGCCCTGATTTGTTAGTGGGAGCATGAGAAAATAGTTTCTACTGGAGCTGCTAAATATGTCTCTCATTTATTCAGCTGGTGGGAGAGAGAGAAGAAGGAATGAGGTTCAGCAAAGTAGCCTTTGTAACCGCAAGATTGTTTGCACTTTACTGCCGGAGCATGCTGAGACTTGAAGCCTTTGTATGATTTTTATAAGTAGAGAGGCTGTAATTGAACTTTCTTGCTAGACATTAAGAAAAAAAAAAGATTAAAATATTTGTTTTATTCTTTTTCATACACACAGACAAAAAACAGTTTTTGAAATTATGTGAGTGGGTGCAATTATACAAAACTCTGTGCAAATAATGAGACCCCTGTGAGCAATTTTAAAGAAAGCTAGAGCAGCCTTTTGAGTATTCAGTGCAGGAAAAAGCAACCTGACTGGAAGTTTTTGCTGGAGCGCTTCACTCACCTACTGTCAAAACCGCTTTCCCCATATTCATTTTAGATGTGCTTATAAAACTGAAACTCAGGTCATACAGGCTTGAGATTTGGGCAAAATTAGGGCATCCTACTTCTGTGTCTTGCACCTGTCTCTATTTTTAATGCATAGAAAATTATGTATCAGTTCACCCTGAACCCTCAACAATATATACTCAAGTGCTCATCAAATAAAGCAATCTTCTTTTAGTCAGAAACAACCTCTCAAAAAATAAAAAGGCAACAATCTTCCTCATTGCTCTTATTCATGCTCTTGTTTTCGTAGATAAATGTGCGAACTTCATAGACCTGACAACACCAGCACAACCAGCAAACAGGTCTTCATTTAAATCAATCTATCAAGAGAAAATGAAAAGGTAAGGAGCCAAAATTATATCCCAGGAGCCTTTGCTATTTTAGTTTTACTGGAAATGAAAAGAAATGAAAGCAGGTGAAAATTATTAAAATGACTGTGTGAAGAAGAATATATGCTTATATATTTACATATAAAACCATATCTATAAAATTAAAAGTAGAAAGTCTTTTATAGAAGTAGTAAATGGACCATTACAGAACTGGAAAGAAATGGAAACTAAGAGCCCTTATTGGATACTTCTGAAGAAAAACAAATCAATACAACACCTGAAAATTAGTATGCAGAAGAATAGCTCAGGTCTATATCCGTAAGATATGTTTTCTACTAAAATGGTGTATGACAGAAGAAAAAACAGTTATGCCCATTAATCTGGTACAATTTTATTACAATTTATAGCCCATGAGAACCAAATAAGTCTATTGAAGTACATGACAGCAGCAGTGCATGAGTTCGTGTTTAAAAATATTATTCTCAACATTGGGACATCTGGGCAGCCAGATCTAATCGCATTTTATCCTGCCAGAACTAGAGCATCTGACATTGGAGTTATTTGTTCAGACATTTTTAAACAGATAGTGCCAGATAACAACTGTAATCAAAACCTTTCCTTTTTCTGACACTATCTGGATGTGCCTCCACCAGTCCTAAAAAAAAATTAAGGCGGGAGGGGGGGGGATGAGATTAAGCGTGAACAAGAGCACCGCAGCCAGATTTCCTGCCCCGCGTTTGATCCCTCCGTGCTACCAGAGAGGTGCAAAGATGCGGGCGGCTGCTTGTAGCTGCTCCCTGGGAAAGGGGAATCTCCGCAGGAGCAATGGCTGGAGCCGGGTGCCCTGGCCCCCAACTTTTCCCTGTAGAAAACTTTTCCCTCCAGAGAGCAGGCATTGCCTTAAGAGCTGATCTGTTCCTTAGTCTGCCTATTTGTCATGCCATTTAATGTTAGCTACTTGCTGGTTTTAGGGTATTTTTTCTATCCGTTTGTCTTAGCACGCACTATATTTCCTTAAGAGAAATCAGTGAAGGGTAGGCGTTCTCATAATCGTCACTCTGGTTCTATATTTATTTTCTTTACTTTGCAGGAATGTTAGGGCTGAAAGAGAGAGATTTTGATCTATCTGGATGATCCTCAGTATAGATGGAGTTTTGATGTGCGCAGAAAGAGTGGAAAGACACGTGAGAAACACGGGAAGCTGAGTGGTCTCCCCTGCATCTCACTGTGCGCCGCTGCCTTCACCTCAGCTCCAGGGCCACCCGGACAACTCCAGTTTTCACTTGCAGAAGATCCATAAATAAGAGCAATTCCTGTGGCATTGACCCTACTCTAAGGAGTCTGTTTCCTTACAGAGCAGCATATATGTTTAGTGTGACTTTCGTCTTTGTTAACAATATTGGAAATTATTTTTAGGTGTATATTATTCCAGTATAGACCATGCAGGGAGCATATGAGTTAGCTCTTTAAAACCACATTGCAGTGCAGTCCAAGTTGTATTGACTTGGACTTTAGAGTTATTTTTCAAAGTAAAAATGAAACTGAATTTTTTTAAGAAGTTTCTTAGCAAGATATTCTCATTTTTCAACTCATTCTAGTATTCATTCACATTCAAAACATCCATCTGTTTTGAAGAAAAATGTAAAGTGAAAATGAAATGTTTTCCTTTTTTGAAAAGCTCCATTACCCTAACTGTTTTTATTACTGGTGAGAATTTTTCACTCAGTTTCCTACACTTTGGGTTGGACCCATGCCAGAGCCCACTTTTAAATGTAACCCATATAGTAAGTGCACAGGAGAGCCTCCTAATTAATCAGGAATCAGGGAGATGTTGCGGTTGGCCTTCCTTAGCGTAAAAGGAGTCCGCAGCAGAGACTTCTCCTGAAGCTGGTGCAGAGAAGGCCTCCAGACTGCGCAAGTGAGGGAGAGAGAGGCACCTTCATAGCTCTGACGCCGAACAGAAGGCCCCTTGATGTATGGAGCAGTGTGTGATGGTGATGCTCCCTGTGGCTTGTGTTCTGGTTACAGATTAATTTGCTTTATGTTCATCTGTCTGGCATGTGACAGTTAATTCATTTTCTCCTCAAACAGAGGCTAAAATTCTGCTATATGACCTAGGGTGAAATCCTGAACCAACTGAAGTGAGAAAGGGTCTTGTCATTAACTTTAGGGAGGCCAGGATTTAATCCTTATTATTCACCTCTTTGGGGCCAAATTCCATCATATCTGGCTGGCAACTACATCAGTTCTGTTGGATAAGAGTCAGCTCAGAACTCAGAGTGCAGCTCTCACTTAGCAATAGAGAAAAACTGTGGTCTGTTCCCATTCTGCAAGACACTGTGCAGACCTTTTGTAAAGATCATATTTAGAGTATTGGTATGTAAAATATTCAGTGATGTTCTGTGTTTTGGATGGGGAAAAACAAGTTACGAGTCTTAATAAAAGAAGTATATTTGGATTAAAAAGAAGATGGAAGATAGGGAGAGGAAAAAAAAGTGCTAACACACTTGATACTTTACAGGATTTTTAAATTTGGCCCAAGACCTTTAGACTGTTTAGTCAGATTTCAGCTAGTCCCATACCTTTTTAGGTTAAAGGCATTTAGTTTAATTATGATCAGACCTCTCTGGTTTATTATAACTGGGGAAGCAGCATAAAGCATAAATTAAGGTGATAGGTAATAATACACATTTTGGGGCATTAAGTAACCATGCCTATCTTAATTACTGCATGCAATTACAAGCAGGTTGGCACAACTAATGAGCAATTAAGCAGGTGAAGCAATATCTTTAAGGAGGTTACACTTGGCTATCAGATGAATGTAATCAACCTATGACAGCCCTTCATCCTTGCTTTTTTTTTTTTTTTTTTTTTTTTTTTTTTTTATTCAGAAGTCTTAAAACACAGCACAGAAGCCCTGACTGTTATAGAGGCTGCCCAAAATGTAAGTGGCTTCTCCTTGGTGCAGTGTGATAGTTTTAGACTTTTAGTCTAGTTTAATTTTTAGTTTTTCTTGCAGAGGGGAGAGAATAATATTGAGACATTAGTCTTACATACTACTACTATCAACATGTTTTTCATCTTTGTTTATATCTTTGTTAATGATTAGGAAGAATAAAAAACTAGTGTTTTAATGAAATTTTAAATGAGTTTAAACTGGAAGAAATAAAACTGGCATGAGACTTTTTTAAAGGAAAATGAAAGTGTAGGTAATAATAACAAGAGTGAAACAGCTACAGATTGCTGGTGGGGTGACCTTAAGAAGTATTGACTTTGAAAGAGCCTGGGAGAAGGATGCACTACCTCTAAGTTTGTGAAAAAAAGCAGTTGCAAAGATCTGGTTGACTTCTGGAGCTTCTCCTGCCTTGGTCATGCACTAGTTAGTGAGCAGCATGTGTGCTGCTGAAAATGCCCTTTGTTGGAGGGCAGTCTTCTGGGATTTGGTGAAACTGGCTTTAAAGTTGTTACAGAGTTTGTGTAGAGTGTGGAGTTTAGTGCTTGCAGCATTTGGTTAAAGCTAGGTCATTCCAGCACCTCTCCAATAAAGCATGCCTTGTTCAGGGCTTCCAACACAAAGCAACACAGCATGAACCCAAGCAGGGAATACATTCCAGATGACTTTTAAAAAACAGCATGGTAAGCAAAGAGGAGGCTATGACTAATCAAATTGGCTAGTGAAGACTCTCTTATACTGCATTAAGCATTGAAATATGATGTACTAAAAGAAAGCTGACAAGGCTGAATTAGTACATATAAGTCATTTATAAAGGCTTTTTCAAGATGAGGTGGTAAGGCAAAAGAATGTAATGTGAATGGTGCATAAAAACTTCATGAAAATGCAATTAATCTTAAGATTGGAAAAGGACAGTAGTGTCTTCTGTTTGTAACTTCCACTTTGCTACTATGGATGCAAAACTTATATCCTGTTATATTTCCTAAACCATCTGGTTTAGAAAATTGGAGATAGTGGGAAGAAAAGAGGTAGGTCTCCCAAAATGATAAAAGTTGCTTTTAAATCTTGTGGTGCAGTGATATCCTTGGAGTTTTTATGTCTTCTGGCTTTGGACTCTAAAAATTGAATTTTAAAAGTGAGTATAGATCCAGTGAGTATGATATCAGGAATGGGTGAGTCAAATAAAACAAAGTATAGCCAGGAAGCTGTCAACACTGATGCGATCGTGAACAAGTTATCAACTCAGTAATTTCCCAGATTAGGTTCTTAATTGGGTAATAATGGGCTCACAGTGAAAGACTAATATGGAAGTGATAAAGAAATTCACAATAACCTAGAGAGCAGAGGATTGTTAGTTTGTTTGTGGGTTTTTTCTTCTTCTTCTTTCTTCCTTTCTAAAGTTTATGGAAGCAAAATAAAAAGGTAGGTAGAGTCCAATTCCTGATATAGAGGAAAAAATACTACTTAGTCCAATCCATTCAGTGCAACTCTATTAACAATATAGTTTCATCTGTCAGAAATGCTTACCTTCCTACTGATTAGCAAACCTGCACTACCTTTTCAATGAACCTGTGATTCTTAAAAATTACCTTTATGGATGTCCCATGCAGATTGCATCACAGAGCACAGAGAGGGAAATGGGTTAAATGGAGATATCCCCTACAGGGGAAGGGAGCGTGATACCTTTCTCTCTTCCTTCTCCCTGTTCGTTACCAACATCTCTGCAGTCTTTCTTTTGTTTCCACTTCCTTAAAATTTGAGAAGGGAAGGGAAGGCTCCTGCAGCAGGCCATGCCCTTACCCTCTTTGTTTCTGCCAGCCTTAATTAACCTCTCCCTAGGTTCACCAAATTTGTGATTAGATATTTTTTTTAAGTTGGGTTCATGCTCACTAAGCAGGTTTTCTCATAGCTCTACTTGAAACACCATTATTACCATTTTGAATGCTGCATTGTTTGTTCTAGCAACCCATCTTAGTAATTTATCCCATATCTCTATTTTCCCCTTATGGAAAATACAATTATTTTAATTCTTCTAATTGTTTTTCATTTCCTACACTCCAAATTTGTCTCTTTCCCCCAGGCATCTCTTCATCTTAGATCATTGACTGGAAAGGCCTTTTTGGCTCTTTAATTCCTTATCTCTATTCCAAATGGACTAATATTGTACAGTGTTCAATAAAAAAAATAATTTAATTTGTTATTTCATCATGCAGTTGCAAAATTGCCTGGCACATGAAATGATTTGCTAGTTTTGGGGTACTTAATGCATCTAAAATTTTAAGGGCCAAGTTTCAAGGGAAAGCTCTGTGAAACTTTGGGAAACAATGAGCCCTGTGAATAGTTGCACGAATATAAATCTGCGTTGTCATTCAGTGCTGTGAACAGATCTTCTAAACGTAGAGCCTTGCTTGCTTTGTGCGGGGAAAACTATTGTGTCACAGTTCCCATTGAGAACATTATGCAGTGAATCAGTGCGGCACATTTTCTCTTTCTTGATTCTTTTAGTTATTTTGTTTAATCTCATGTAATAGCCAATTAACTTGATTTGCTTCAGAGCAGGGAAAAAAATATAAATAAACCTGGCAAAAGCATGAGGTGGGAAGAAGCACGGAGATGCTCTGCGTGAGCAACAGGAAATCAGTTGCCATATGGTCAGTTATAAATAGGGCTATCGTAGCCTTGGCTTATTGGCCACGTCCAGGTTTTCTGCCCCAAGATTTCTATTGGAAAACTTCCTCATCTTTGCTCCCTCCTCTAGCTGCTGTAGGCAGGAGAGGCCCAGGTTTGTCTGGATGTGCTGGGACCAAGATGCCCTCCTCTGGGGTCTGACTGAAGGATTGGGAGTGACAGGAGTTCTGCGGTGAGATAGGCCAGGGCAGGGCCATAAGCCAAACAAGGAAACAAGAGATTGCTGTAGGTTCTCTGCAAAAGGCTCAAAATGTCATCTTTTTACATCAAGAAATCTTACTTTGGTTGGAAATTTAGGACTGTGGCTGTTTGTGTCCATCATTCCCAATGAGAGTTTTAGCAGTCCAGCTGGAGCTGTGTTTATACATGTGCTTCTGGCTGGGGAAAAGTAAAACAATCCCACTTGGGCAGGTGAGTTTGAAGAAGGTGTGAGTAGCTTCCTCCCAGAGGCCTGGGCACCTAGAGACAGGGCTAGTGATACCGTGCAGGGCGATGCTCCTGGCCAGGCTCTAGCTCCAAGACATGCACACTTCTATCCCCCAACTGCATCCTCACTTTTCTGAGATGGACTAGTCCTGCTTGGGATGGGAAGGGGAGATGTTGCAACACAGAGGGGCGTGTGGGAAAGGAATGATGATCCTACAGTAAAAACAAAGGACTGAAGGAATGATCCTGGTTCCGTATTTTGAAGTCTCCAGTGCTGAGAAGTAAATAAACACAGGTTTTCAGGGCTTTACATTGAGTTGACCATATTTGCCTAGTCCCTTTGTACCTGCCCTGTTGGATCTGGTGCCTGCAAGCACAGCTAAGTGACTGGTTTAGTTGGCAACATTCTCATGTGTGGTTCTAGGTCACTGGAAACTACCAGGGTTTATTACACCCTATGGCTTTTCTGTGAGTTCTGTTTATTTTCTACGTTGTACTAGATTCCTATGAAAGACTTTGGCTTGAACATTAACATGAGTATCTGGATTTAAGAGAGGATTTTGAGTGCCCTCACCCAAATGCTCAAAAAGTGCTATTTTCTATCTGTCTGCAGACAGGGTAAGTGCTAGTTTTGCTTTTTGTTAAGCATCCTGATATGCAACTCCTACACAGACTCAGAACTGAATTACACCCACTATATCATCCAAATTTGTCATATATAAATATAGATGTTGAGATGATTAAACACATTAGCAATTTTCACTGTTTTTTTACTTCCATCATTCATTATTTTTATTTGATGAACCTCTTTCTTATGAAACTTATTAAAATGTTGGTATAAATCTATTCCAAATTCCCTTGATGACTGTGTTTATACAAAATGATATACATAATGATCTGCTTTTAGAGACTGCATTAAAATGTGCACTGACTTTTCAGTTTATAAGAGACTGTGTATCACTCTTAAGGAATAATATTTGAGATTTGCTTTTTACATTAGGGAGATCCTGGCACTCGGGTATGGGTTTACCTCAGTCTGTGTCTCTTCCTAAAGACTCCCATGATCTCGCTAACATGGGGCGAGATCCTCTAGCGCGAGGTGAGGACAGTCCTCCCTTAGGCTGATGGGAGCACTAGACATCACAGAGGACGTAATGGTCAGGATTCCTTGACCTAGCTCTTGTTGTTCAGATGTTATAACTTTAATTCAAAACAGTCATTTAAACATTCTTTCCAATCAACAAACAATTAATAGCAGCAGGTGAATATTTTTAGTTATTTCTTAGTACAGGCTCTTTCTGAGGTTGCATCTCTGTCTTCATTGATTATAAAGACAGCCTCAGTAAGTATTTGAGATTAAACACCTAACTGATTAGACAGCTAATGTAAGATGAGTTGAATTCCACCCTGAGGAATCCAGGAAGTCAGCTCTGCTGACCTTCCCCAGTTAGACCCTGGCTCCAGTTAGAAATATAGATTGTGCTCTCCCTTCTGGGTTACACATTTACCTTTAACAAATGAATCTGGTATCTCTGTAGCTTTATCTCAGTTTAATGAAAGGCATTTATCTTTCAGGTATGACAGTATAGTGAAGAGTGTAAATACATCTTATATTGAAATTAAATGTATTAACATTGAGTTTTCAAAATTATTTATTAATGCTGCTGTTTCCCTAAAAGGAATGAACAGGGCTAGATATATGTTGATGGGTTTTTATTGTTCTTGTTTAAACCTGTAGTGATCTCAAAAATCTGTTGGCTCAGAAGTTTTATCTCTGTTTAATGGTACCTTTTCTTTTTAAATTTTGTCCTAAATTATTTCTTCATCTGTGAAAGCTTCTGGTGCCTGTGGCATCATGTGGCATGGATAAGTATTTTCATTAAAGGTCAAAAAGTTATAAATATTTTCTTTAGAACAATTGCGTAGTGATACTGGTATGTGCATCCTACTGTTCCATGTTGCAAACACTCATCTTTTGAAACATCAGTTTTTAAAGTGGAAGAGTGTGAATTTCTTTCTTTTGCTGTTTTGCCGGCTGCTGTGCTCTTACATTTGTTGTGTTAATACTTCATGTGCTCTCACTAACCACTGAGATCTAGATATCCTTAAGAAAATGAGGTTGTCTTATACAGACTTTCGTTACTAATGTTTTGTGTTGAAAATAGACCAAGGAGGATTCAAAGCAGAATTTCTTTTCCCTGTAAAGAAGTAATTTTTCCCTACATTAGCTCTTTCTCATCTCTCCTTTCTCCTGGCCATAAACAGGGAGAAGAAGACATAGATAGGGGGAAATAGGCGAGGGGAAGCACTCTGTTGCAATGACTAAGGAGTTCTATATAGAGGGGTCATTTGTTGCTTGGTTTGTCTCATAAGGAAGTGTATATGAGGAGAAAAATCATTAATACTATATGCTTTAAGAAATAATCTAAATCAATACTAACCCCATTATATAGGTATGAGTGCAAACAAACTAGTAGGTTCTGGTTTACTAATAGTCGTTTTAAACCTGTGTAATTAGAATGGTGCAAAAGTTGTTTCGATGTTGCGCTGAGGCCAGAAGTGATATGTGGGAACCAGGGGAAAAGAAATATCAATTGGATTTTTTTTAACCTTATATTTTGTCTTAATATGTGGATTTTAATGCAGCTGGTTATTGATTCCTAGGTTTAAGTTTTTGGGAATTCAAATAAGCTTTGTGTTCTTTTTATCTATTCATCTTCCATATATCCATATATAGGCATTTACAAATATGCTGGAGCTTTGAGGGGAAAATGGATTGACATAGGATTACTTAGTTGGTTTTATAAAAATGAATGTTCTCTAAATATCCACCTTGAAAACACATAAGCTCTTTCTCCTGGGAGCATTCCTTCTAATTATTCATAATTAATAAATAAACAAAGAACTGTACGGTTCTACTGAAAGTAGTTATTAAAAGGCTCTTAGAACTAAAAGATCTCTCGGTCAGACATCAGATATCCAGCTGTGCTAAATGAATGTAGGATTGAATCCAGAGAAATTTTTAGAAACTTTTTCTGGGGTTTCTGAGTTCAGGAGAGATCATCTTGGATTGAAACATCAATTCTTAAATAACACTTTAGAAGCACGCTAGAAAATCTTGCTCAAGCTGTCCAGCTTGATTCTGAATTCCCTAGGTGAAGTTGTAGTTTCTGCTTTAAGGCATCCTGGCACAAGGATGCTTGAGAGACTGATTAAAAGCGACACTCGTTTTGGGGAGGAAGAGGCTGCTCCTGGCTTGCTGGAGCTCTCCAAGGCCATGGCTAACATGGCACATAGGCTGAGCTCAGTGGCATCGTGCAGTTGGATTTTCAGAAGGACCTTGGTAAAACACATCGCAAGGTGATGGAGAGTGTGAGACAAGGTGCTCACAATGTGCTACCTGCCCTTTGTCATGAGAAGTGAGCACAACACGGAGAGAAAAGACTTTTTTTCCTTCTATTAGTGGGTTGTAATGCAAAGATAAAGCCTTCTCCTGTATCATGTCTAGCTAGAAGAGTGCCAAAACATGTGGCATTAGTCGTGCACTCTTCCTTCCAAGAAGCCACCACTGGGCCACCAGCCAACTGGTGTGTCCCAGTTGCTAGATGCATAATTAACAGTTACCCATACCCCCCTGGTGCTTTTTTTGGCTTAAACTGTCCTGTACTGTTCCAGTGTGACCCTCTAGGGAGAACAAATTCTCTCTGTAGACTCATGATTTGCAGTAAGCGTGCCCTGCTTTATTATAGTCTTTTTTCAGCTTGCAGAAGAAAACCCTGCTCTAATCAGCTCAGTCAAACAATTGGAACAAGGGGTTATTCAGACTGCTGTCCCTGCAGTGTAATAACTGTGCTCTCTTACTTGTTTCTGTATTGGGCCTTCCATCCTATACACAGCATGCTGGAAGAGGAAGTTTTCTTTATTGATTCAGACACTGCTGTTGTATTCATAGCCTCCTCTCGGACAGTTATACAAACACTCCTTGATATTCTTTGCTGTGTTATTTTGTGTCCACAATAAATAATCCCTTGGGATTCTCGCAAAAATAGCCTGTGTGGCAGGTAATGAGAAGCTCTTGAGGACAAGAAGAGGCATGAAACCTTTTACCCAAAGTATCTCAAAGTATCCGAGAACTTTGTTTTGCTTAGAGCATCCCTATTGTCTTGCACCTGGGCAGTGTTCAGACCAGAACACTGTTCTCCCAAACGTTGTATCAAGTGTTAAGTGAAGTTTGTCCCTATTAAATCTGTCTCTATTGAAGTTTTCTATTAAAAATAAAGAATGCAAACCAGATGTGAAAATACATAGGAAATGGCCTGTGAAGTAAATGAACACCTTTAGAAGGAGAATACATGTCTGCTGGGGAAGGCACCCTGGCATGCTCAGTGGAGCAAGTCAGGCCCCAGTCCTGTGCTCTTTCTTTGTGTGCATCTTGATCTTTAATTTTCTTTAAGTCTTGAGCAGCGATTTAGACATGTAAAAGGGAGAATGAGCCCCTTGAAAACTGCCAGCAGCTGGACAGGTAGAGCTGTCTTGTAAGAATAAGCCTAGGTATCCATTGAGTGCAGGAGACGCTGAATTTTGGTTTCAGTTAGATTGAGATTTAGGCAATAGCTATATTAAATTGAGAAGAGACTTTTCTTCCTGGAAAACAGTAATGACCAGAACAGAGAAAGGTAGAGGAAATTGGGGATGATATTTCAGCTATTGTGGTTTCCCCACTTTCTACTTCCTTTTTTTTTTTTTTTTTTTTTTTCAGAAGTCTTTAACATAGAACTGCTAAACCTTTGCATGAACAATGTACTTATACATCCTAGACATGCACCTGTTGAAAGGAATTTATTAGTACTTATGGCAAGAAAAATGAGGAGCTGAAGGTGTTGACCTCTCTTATTAAAACTGACTTACTAGTGTTTGCACCACCTGTTGCTGCAGTGTTTAATCGGTCTCTAGATTGGAGTAGGTATTGAATTAATACCAGATGTTTTCAAACTTTACACTTACTCCAGTCTTTAAATCAGACTTTTTTTAAACAAATTGCTAAACAGCATGCCTTGATACCTTTAAAATTTATTTTCCTTGAAAATTAGCAAGCAAGAGTTGAAGTCACTATCTTCTTGTATTCCTAGGGAAGACCAATTGTCAAATAGAATCTTCTTTTTGAGGTTGGTTATAAATATTCCATCGTCCTTCTCAGGAAAGTGGTGGCATGGCAGGATTGAGTCCAAAGACTCAAGAGAGGAAATGCATGCAAACACCAACGGTCAACATGTCTTAATAGTTTCAAAGAGAAAAGCCACACAGATGGTGAAGACAGATAGACAAGATTTAAGAATGTGGTTTAACCAGGCTGCATATGTATTGATTTAACATCTCTGAAAATTGAGTTTGTTCGTTTGTGACAGCGCACTTCCAGTCTCTGCTGCGAGGGAGGTCCTTCTCCGCAGCCCCTAACTGATCCCAGCACTGCTCACAGCCCGGGGACCTTTCTCTGGAGACCTGGAGTGTTAGGGAAGGAAGACTCTAGGTTCTGCCCTGCATGGAAGAGATTCCGTCCTCATTCTCTTCAGATGGTTTTGACAGTGATTCCAAACCAAGTATATGGACTAAAGCTGTCGGTCCTAGGCAGCACGTGGACTCTGGGGTTACTTCTTCAAGGAAAGTGGGGGAAAAGGAAGGAAAGTATTGCTTGTAGACACGTCTGACAGGGAAGAAAAAATTTTCTCGCTGTTCCCAAAAAGCAACTAAAATGTAGCTGTGCACTTCAGTCAATTGGATATCCCTTGTCTTCACTTGCAGCATTTTGAATGAAAGCCAGCAAAAACAAAGAATGTCAGAAGGAGAAAATGGCAAACCCTTTGGCTCTTTGTCCCCAGTGCTGCTGGTCCAAACTTGGTCTTTCTCAACCAGCAGCCACTCTGAAGCAGGAAAGGCTGGAGTGGTCCTTGTGGTCTAATATGCACGGGAACAGTGTTTGGTCGTCTTTGAGCAAAACTACGAGGTTTCCCAAGGTAGTTTATTAAGAAGGAAATAGTAACGGCTCTGGTGAGGTACAGGTGGCTGCAGGCTCTGAACGCTCTCCTCGTGTATGATATGCAGGATGAGAGCAGCTGACCTCTCTCTCTTAGGAGGGAGGCATTCCTTTTTTAATGCTTGTCAAATTGGGTCAGCAATCTTCCCTTATGGTGTGGTGTAGGTTAGGTTTAACAAGCCTTGCAACATCATTTATTTATTAGTCTTGAGAGGCATTTTTAAGCATTATTTTCTTTCAAATGAAGATACTCTGATCTTGCAAGAGAAGCAAAAGTAGTTGCCTATATTTTTTTTTTATACTGGATCTTCCTTCTTGCTTTTTATTTGGCCCACAGTGTCTTGAAATAGTATATGACCATGTAAAAGCATCTTAACCATGATAAACATCTGCATTACTTAACCATGTGATGATAAGTCCTGCTTTTTAAAATGGACTTCATTTTCCATTTTTTACACATATATCATTAAGACAATATAATATCACAAAAAATATTAGTGTGACATAATAGGAGGCAGTACATCTTCATTTCTGCCATTTTTAAGGAAATTAGATGCACACATGTAAAATGTCTGAGTGAACATACAAAATGCAGTGAATTATTTTCATATATGTGTTAAAACAAAAAATTTTGTCTATTACTATGCAAGACAATATAACTGGGAGTGGAAAAGAGTATACTTTCCAGGGGAGTAGAAAAAGTGATTTTAACGGTCTAGCAAACTATTTCTATCTTCATGCTTATAAATACAATCTGGAAATATTCTTTTTGTGGAAATTGCACTGCAGTGCAGTAAGTTTCAAAGGCAGATGTGTAAGTGAAATGAGATTCTTTCTTTGGATACTCTTAGTTTTTTTCCAGATACTATTGTTTTACCTTTGCCCGGTAAAGGCTGAAACATTAGCAGTAATGTCACAGAAGGGTGTCAAGCAACTTTGAAAAATATTTTCTACCATGGCAATTCTTTTTTAAGAAATCTCAAGAAAAATCTCATACTGTCATTGAGCATGGATTCATGATATTCATGTGGAACAGTTCTGTTTACATAAAACAGCTTTGGATTTCTTTGACTGTAACTGGGTAGATTATTCATAACAAAGAACTTCTTTTGTTTCTTTTTTTTCTGTTTTGTTTTGAATTCAACCTGCAGTATCATATAGGCCTTATATCTTTTCCAGAATGTATGATTTTTTTTTTTTCCTTAATACATTGTTTTCTCAACAACATGTGTGTGAACACAACTTTGTTTTACTTTGAGGAAAAATCTTAGTTTGAATAGATATCTTTTTGATATTTCCATAATCACAACTTTCTTAAGGCAAACTTTTCTGATGTGTTAGCAGAGAAAACATACGAGTTAAAAAGGCTTGATTGAAATTTATTTGGCAATTTTTTTTGTCTTCCCTACTGTTTCCTCCTGAGCCGTTCTGTTCTGTTAGTTTATAATGTTTAACCTGGTGTATGGAAGTTAGTACATCAATTTTACAGACACTAAACTTTTTCCTTCAGTTGATTTGTATAAACCGCTTAACACGTCTTCTCCATTAAAAAGCATCGTCAAAGAAGGAAACAGGCATTTCCTACTAAGAACTTAACTGGAGTTGATAGACACCAACAATCTTGTAAAACAGTATATTTTGAGAGACCTTGATGTATTAAATTATATATTTCCACTTAGGGAATTGTTCAAGAGAACAGTAATAGTGTAAGCCCACAGGTATTATGGTAAGTACATCCATCGTGTCAGAACAGTTGTATTTAATAAAGCTTTATTCCCAACTACAAAGAGCTTTTAAGATGTTTTCCAGTTGGGTAACTGATTTGTTTTGTGAGTTTTAAGGATTCAGTTATTAGTTTAGGGAATTTGAAACCAATGTTAAGACCAAAACTGTAAAATATTATATCAAATATTTAGATTGGAGTGATATGTGTTACATGGAGACAAGTAGTAATATTTCTTACATGACATGGAACATAATTGTTATGGCACTACTGTTAAATGTAAAAATTCACACAAACTTAGGACTTCTTAGGAATATTTTTAACTTAACTTTTTATAATTTTATTTTTTATTTTTAATTTTTTTGGAAATATAGGGGAGGAAAAGGAGTGTACAGCAGCTCAGTAGGAAGCTAGTCACTACTTGGCTTTACTGTATCATGCATATTAAGACAAACTCATTCTACTCTTTTTCCTTCAGTGTACCGGAAAATGGTAATTAATGTGAACACATTCATTCAGCTGCCTAAATTCACAAGTCTCTAGTTTCTATGTCTCTATGTCCAGTTCTTTGTTGTGAAGCCCTTCTGGAGGCAAATTGTTTCTCGAGTGAGAAGTTGCACTGCCCCGGAGACCCTTTGCTCTGCTTCAAGGGTCATCTGGACAGTCCTGGGACTGTCCCCAGATGTCCTGGTGTGTCCCATGACTTCTGTGGGTTGCTGTTAGAGGGGAGCAAGGGCCCTGGAAAGCAGCAATGCTGCAAGCCAAGGTCCTGCCTCTGGTGGACATCACCTCCTTGTGCCTTCATTGTTCCTTAGCCTGGAGCTGCCTCCTCTCCTTGGTGTCAGCAGTTACTCAAAGCAAATCCACAGTGGAGTTCTCTGTCCAGTTTTCTATCTTACTCCATGACTGCCAAATTAGTTACCTTCATCCTTTTTAGGTGTAATTGATGTTGGACCAAAGAATACTCTGTTTTCTCAATGTATTTGGCAGGAAGTAACATAAAAATCGGCAGCTGTTCTGTAACTGTCCCAGTGCTTCAAACACAAGTTTAACTGTTTATGGCCAGAAGTAATAATGGGAAATATATTTATAGTGAGTTTTAATTCTCTTTATTCTCTACACAAAAGCGGCACATAAAATTTTCATCTATCAAGCCTTTTACAGAACAAACAACAAACAAAATATCTGCATAATAATCTGTGTTTTAAAAAGATTTTTTCCCCTCATCTCCTCTTCTCGTTCATATCTGTCAGAAATATGCTTTTGTGTATTTTATGAGTTGTTTGATTGCTTTATTTTTCATAACTGCTTTTTCTAAATTATTAAAACTATGAATAAAATGAAGACTAAGCAATTGGGTATGTTTTAGGGAGGAAAAAAAAAATCAAAGGAATAAGACAGAAACAGAAAGTATCTGGTATTTTTCTCTGATGTGCCAAACAATATAATTGTTCTTTATGAAAAAGGAAAGAGCAAAATACCTCTTGCATTGTTTTGGGTAATTGCAAATTTAACACTTTAAAATGTGTTTATAGTGAAGAAAAATTCAACTACCATTATGAAACAGCATCTTATTTAAGTACTGAATATAGATTTCAGCTGAACTTAAAGATTAGATCTCTTAAAAGCTTTCTCCTTATCTCCCCATCAAAGTACAAATCCAGTTAATTCTTTGAGACTTTATAAGCACAATGAAAGCATATTTGTAAGTTAATTCTATAGCTCTGTATCTATTAAATATTTCCAGAGGTTTTTGTGACATTGTAGAGAACTGGAACCTCAGACAAATTATTCAGAATACATTTAGGAGGAAATAGATTTTCTCACACCATAAAACAGTTTGAGCTTTTTACAAATTTCTTGTACCAAGGGGGATAAATTCAGTGCTTTTAAAAAATCAACTTTAAAAAAAAAAAAAAAAAAAAACACCTATGGAAGGCTTATGTTGCTAAAGTCTCCGACTGTAGTAATCAGTATGTGGGAGGCCCACGTTCAAGTCTCTTCCTTACACACCTGGCCTCAGATGCAATCGTGTGAGGCATGATCAGATTGCTAACTGATCTTTCTAAATCACTTTTTTTATTATTATTAATTTAAATAACCTGATATTTGATGGAGGAAGGGACCTGAGTTAGGTCATTTTGCTATAATTCTTTTTTTTTTTTTTTTTTCCCACCCCTCTACTTCCATGAATTAATGTAATTAATATAAAACAGGGTAGAACCAACAGGAGAGTTTGGAAGAGAGGCAGCACAGCATCTAACTGTGTAGACCAGTTAAAGATTTGGCTGCTTTAAATACAGAACAGTTTAGACTGAGTTCCTTCCTGCACCAAGTCCCTGTTCTGAAGCCCAGGTGAGCCCTGTTTACCAGCCTGTATTTTACCCATGGAGTGTGTGTTATGTTATCTCACTTTCTTCACCTTCTCTGCAAGGTATCATTGTTACCTAAACTTAATGAAAGTTTGTGACCCTTCTGGTACTGAGAAATAGCATTTTCAACAACAACAAAAGTAGTGGGAAGTTCTGTTCTGGGCAGCTTTTCTACTGCATTCGCAGCTTTCCACTGAAAACTGTCTTTCATCTAGTTCACTAGCAGAATAATTCTGGTGAATAGAAAAGTTACCTCTCGCCCTCCATTCCTACTGTGTATCAAAAAGAATAACACTAAAGCATCACCCACAAATAGATCCACTATAAAAGATATTATATTGATTTGCTAGGTTACTATGTAATTTCTTTGCATTAGAAAGAGCGAGTTGCTCTGTATGCATTGAAATAAAATCTATTCTCTTGCTGTTTGGTTTGCAAGACTTTGCAAGCATTTCATACTCCGTCATTATATCTTTTAAAAATAATTTAAAAGTGTTTTACTTCTGTTTTGGTGGAATGAATTTGTAGAGGTATTCTTACCGCGAAATGAATTTGGATGGGAAGAAAATTATTTGCTCAAAAAAAAAAGTCTACCATCTTTTATTGCGTTCTGATGTGCTGCAGTCTTGCAAGCAACAGTACTCAAAAGAGGGTTTCAAACCACCTGATTTTTTGTGACTTATGTGAGCTGACATGTCCTGCTGTTTCTTGAGAGGCAATGGAGAGAGACACGTTCTTACAGGGAGAAATTAAGAAGTTTCTGCTCTGAATTGCCATTCAGATGACCTTACCTTTTCTAGCCTGTGGCAGGTAATAGGCAGACCAGTCTCCTAACTAATTTGGGCCCCCTGAAAAGGAGGGTCAAATGCTTCTCCAAAAGTTACTTTTTGATGGTGTTGCAACAGTCATAATAGGGTCAGTACCATGAAATATGGTGCTTCTAGTGAACATCTCGTTATTGTACTTTTCTATGTATGGAAGCAATGGGGGAAGTTGATATGGTTGAATATGTGACTGAGGAGGTTTATTTTGGCCGTGTGAGTTTTGAGGACTGCTCTGTTAAACTAAATAAGGTTTGATTTCAGGGAGAGATAAGACAGATGGGAGGCTGTATTTTGGGCAAAATTTAGTTATGTTATGAATTTTATAGTGGGGTATGCAATTTTCCTAAACAGTTTTCATATATGCAAAAAGGCTTATTGTTTTAGACCGAGTTGTTGCAGTTTTTTAGAGACCTGTTCTACAGTTTGTGCAATGTATACTTTGACTCCATAGGCAACAAACAAATATTTACAGTGATAGGTGAAAGAAGAATAGTGGTAGAGAAGGAGGAGGGAATAGAAAAGAGATTAACGTGTTAAGAGAGAGATACAGCGTTGTTGTCTCAAACCTCAGAGGACCAAGACTGATATATTTCAGTTAGTCCTGGGACTTCCGAGAGTCAGCATCAACAAGCATTTGGCCTTTGTTTTGCAAATGATTGGCAGGTTATTTAAAGGCAAAGCAGATGCTTCTGTCTAATTGAGTACAAAACTAATGTTTTTGTACTCAATTAGTCTTTCCATTGCCCCTTCCAGTTTTGGTGAAGCAGTAGAGTGTAGTGATGTTGAAAAAGAACATGTACTTTCCATTTGTACCTTCTTTTCGTCTAACTGCAAAGCATAATCATTTTAGTAAAGGTAAACTTTCATGCTCCCCGGAGTCCTTAAGCAATTTTTGGATTAAATGGCCATACTTAGTTTTCTCTTGTAAGTGGTGTCACTCCACTTTCAACTTAATTATAGCTTGTTTGGGTAAGCTTCTGTGTAATGTCAAGTTTTCCCAAATGGCTCTAGAAGGTCAGCAAAGGTCTGCTGTTAATACTTTCCACAACAACTGAAAGGCTTTCCCTGTTTAAACAACAGCCAGGGAGAACACAATTAGCTACAATTACCTAATTCTTCTTCTTGCAGAACTCAATGGCAAAATGTCAAAGTCCGGGCACAGTAAAAATAAGAGTTTGGGAAAAATCTTGCTTCAGAGAGTAAGCTTAGAGACTCACAACACAGTAATCAACCTTGCTTAGCTATCTTGCACACTACAAAAGAGCGAAAATTTAAAAATGCAGAAAAAAAAATCTGAAATGACAAGATGGATTTTTTTTTAGAAATTTTAGTAAAACTAATTATTTCATAAAGCATAGAAACTGTCATGAAGGGATAAATGAGTCTGTAGAATCTGGTATCCTATATCTGGCAGCTTCTAGAAGTGATCTACATGCAAACATATAATTTCTCAGTGGCTATGACAGTAATTCAATACGACACTTGTGACCCAAACAAAAAGTATTTTGGACAAGCCAGAGATTTCAGAGAAAAGTGAAAAGAGCTCCGAAAATTCTGATGGTTAGGGACTGACTGGGAGTTTACTTATAATATTTAATTTGATTCCAAAATAGCTGTTTCCATTGATTTATTATGTTTAAAATAAGTCAGATGCAATTTCTTTTCAACAAATATTATGTGGATCCAGTGACATCTGCCAACAAGAAAGTCTTGTGAGATAAGAAGAAAATTCTAAAGTCTTAAACTGCTGCTTGTTTCAAAGTGACAAAGCTCCTGTCTGTCTCTTCTCTAACCCATTCTAACACCTTGTTTCAGCAAACGTCCATGTACCTTGATCAGGACAGCACAATATTGGCTTCTAGTTATCTGGGACTTGTTGAAGCACATTTTTAAAATTTATTTTTATTCTATGCTAGCTATCTCAAAGTTGTTTCACTACCCACACTTCCCTGGATTTGTATTGTAATCTTGTTCATAATAACAGCATTGTATTAACAGACAATTTCTCATTTTTCTTTTGTGAGTCTTGTGTTGAATAAGAAGAAAGTAAATACAAGTGATTTTTCTATCAGTTGTTGCTAATTTTTCTATCTTCTTTAAAAAGCTTTTTCATGTTCTCTTACCTATCTTCTTGAAATGGGTGGATTCAAACTCTTCATCTTTCCATTATATAGATATAACTCCCTTATTTTTCATTAAAAACACAGAAGTATTTGTAGTGAAGAATGGAGATGGGCACAAATCCCAAAGATTCCAAGTGAGGAATTACCACATACTTCTACAGGTACCTTATATCAAATGTGGCTTCCTGTGAGTTTGGAGAGAAAAGAGGAAAACAAACAAGCAAAAACCTAGTCTATTTTTTCCTCTAATTTTTTGGTTGTTTTAGTTCATCTTATCACCTAAGGTTTCCTTTTATTTTCTTACAAACAAGTGCTCCTACTGCTGCTGGCAGAGGCAGAAGCTGAGATAAACCTCCTGCTTTTTCCCTTCCAACTTCTCCGAAGGCATCAAGCTTCCCGCAGGGAATGCAGGAAGAGACGGTCTCCGGGCTCCTTATGGCCGTGAGCCTCTTGCCACTGTGATGCTTGAGGAGACCGGGCAGGAGGGTCTCCCACAATTAATCACTGCTTTAGATGTTAGTCGTATTTCTTCTGCAAAGATCAACAATACCCTCAACTTATTCAAATGCTACGTTCTTAAGTGATCGCGTAGCTTGGTCAGATGGCAGGGAGGGTGCTTGGTTCCTGCTGCAGCTCGTGGTTTATTTGCAGCTTTGGACTCCCCAGCACTGCCCCTTGCAGCAGGATCCCCTATAAGAGCGACTGTGGGGCCTGCTCCGCTCTGGGGACGTCCTTGCTGAGCGTGTTCCTGGGCTGGACACCTGCCACCACCAGCCTTGCTGGACGCACCAATTCCTTTCACAGCGGCCGTGCACACCTGCCGCACGGCAATAACTTTAATTTACTGTTGAGCAGAGGCGCGAGCCGCGTCCGCAGGCAGTGACCCAGCAGGGCAAACCTGCAGATCGCTTTTCCAGGCCTGTGGGCCGGCTCTTTCTTGCGGGGTTTTAAAGACATCAGCATGTGTTAAACAAAACAAAGGGAAATGCACTATGGGCGAGCAATGCTCACCTGGCAATGCTCTTAAATACAGGGACTTAAAAGGGCAAAGGCCTGGCTGTTTGGCAGCGTTATTGGGGAGAGCTTGTGTGGCGCAGTGGTGTTTTGGAGATGAACAAGATCTCTTCGTAGACTGAGTCACTGGTGAGGTTACAAGCCAAGGAGACCCCCTTGGAAGATTTTGATGAGGTAGTGAGAATATTTTACTTCTCTGTAGTGCTAGCTTAGGGTGATCTCTGCTTAAAAAGTTACTGTTGCAGGGAGAAAATATAAGCACTTATACCATTTCTCTGAAATCACTTCTATGCACAATGTAATTCTGAATATACGTACATAGATATGTAAGCACATGAAAATATGTAGGCTGGAATAGTAAAGCAGGGAAGTTTCAAGTAGCAGAGCTACTGGCTTTAAAGGTGGTTCAGAAAGAGGTGAGATTAATGTGATCAAATTGGGCCACGTGCTAAAAGCCCACGTCATCCACTGTCTATTCAATCTGACCTACCGGAGAGAGCAGCGTTTATCTTAGCGCTGAAATCCCAGAGTCTGTCTAAAGCTGCCCATGATAACAGTAGCATGGTCAGTGATGATCCTGACATCTTTTACATGTTACAGGAGTTGGTAAAAACTACACAAAGACAGTGCAGCTGATGTGTTTTTGAGAAGCTGTCAGTGTCACCAGAAAGAAAACTCTGGGCACTCTTCCCAAGAAGAAAAAATATTTTTTTCCAACTAATCTTGTGCTCTGCTGATGGCAGTCACATTTTTCATGAAGGAGCTAAACATCAAATGGCATTTCCCAGTTTTCACTGTCTGGTCTTTCACTGAATTTTTCACACAAGGGAGCAAATTTTGCATTGTGTTTTAACTAAGCTGTCTTTCTGATTTCTCACTATGCAAATGTAAATATGAGTGTAAAGTCACCAATACATGCAAACTGGGGAGCTTATGTTGGTGACTTGCTAGTTCTACTTTAAAAACATATAATTCGTTTTGATTGGTGCAATGAGAATGTGTCCCATGTCTGTGAGACTGGAGCGCAATTCAGAAGTGAGGGATGTATCATGTCTCGCATGGCAGGGAAAAACAAAACATCCAGAGGATAGATGAGTCAGGATAGTGTTTACTTATAACTGCCCTCACTTATTGGGCTCAATGAGTTTGTGAGCATTTTGGCCTAGCTTTCTGGTCTGCTGCTGCCTTATTAAACCAGGACTTTGGTTTAATAGAGACACTTTTTAAAAGAGACCTTTTCCACGGATGCTTAAGGACAGGAATTTCACTGTGTGCCTTCCTTCCCTAACAGAAATATATAGTAATCTTCTGCCCTGAATAAGAGGGACAGAAATGGGATGGAAATGCTTCAGAAATGGAAAGCAAGAGCAGCCACCACAAACCCAAGGGGGTGATTTCTGGTGTGGCAGTTGCCCTCCTCTGGCATCAGGAGGGAACGAGAACATTCTTGTCTCTGGTACTGATGCCCTGTGCTATCTGCTTGTGTGCAGCTGGGGAGTCAGGCACCCCTGATCTCTGCACTGCGTGACAATGTGAGCACCTCAACACGGTGAAGATTTTCTTCCCCAGAAGAAGCTGGGAGACCTGCCATAAGCCAGATCCACCTTGCCATTTCTCATCTTCTGCTGATCAACTATAGAAAGGTATTTCTTATAGTATTGGTAGTTTTATAATTTTGTGGTTTTAATTCCATTTCTTTGCATACTTATTCCTATGCATTTATTTCATTAGTTCTGTCTGATTTCTCTCACCTTTAGGATTTTCAGTTTCGTTATAACCTCAGGGTGTATTGTGGGGAGAGGAGAAGGGGGGAAAAAAACCCTTTGACTAGCCCTCAGCATTGCAAAGGGTTCAGTGCCTGCTTGTGCCTGTGAAAGCATCACATAAACAAAGAATTCTGTCGAAAAGACTGGATTTATCCAAGGAAAACAAAAACATTAAAAAATGCATTGTCTATCGACAGTGTTTGTGTAAAGCAGTGTGATGGGTTGATCTCCAAATGATGGATGGTGCCATGACGTCAGAGCAGGAAGTAAAGTACCATACACAAAAACATCTACGTTTAGCATTTATAAGGGAAGAATACGGTCTTTTTTTTTTTTTTCACTCCTGTTAGTCAGTCAAGATGATAATAAGAGACATGCACCGCTACCGCATTATGCTGGAAAAAAAGGTATGTTTTTGACATGCTGCCAGACACAGTAGGTAATAAAGACTGGTGGCTGGCTATTTCCTCCCAAAGTGAGAGGCTGAATGCAGGCTCTGTTAGAGACAAAAGCAGGACAAAGGAGAGAGGAGGCTACACAAATATGATTTGCATCTGTTTCTGTTCACTTCTAGGTGGACTTTCAGATGCAAATACAATAAAGGAAAAATAAAAATGAGAACAGAACAAAGTTGTCTGTCAACATGACTTCTATGACAGATTTTCTTGCTGTTCAGCAATGATTCTAATTCAATTGCTGGCTGCTGTGAAGGAGATGAGATGCCAGAAGCAGAAGCGCTGCAAACCAGAACAAAAAATAATTACTACTAGAAATGTGCTGCAAATAATTCCCTTGAAAATACACTTGCATTGTTCTCCTACTTCACTTATCCACCAAATATTTTTTTGTTTTCTAATCATTGAATTGAGACACATTTCAATGGTATGAAACTTCGCACCTGATGATATCAGAAATATTTGAGTGCTCACGCATGACCTGGTATCATTACATTCGGGAGATCTGCAAATCTAATTTTGTTCCAAAAAAAAAAAAAAGTCTTCATCAGTTAGGCTTTTTAGAAAGAAAAGAGGGAAAGCGAGAGGAGGAAAACAAGCTGTCAGGTATGGCAGGGAAACAGGTTTGTTTTGTTTTGGGTTTATGTCCTAAAATCATTTGACATCTAAGAATATTCTAAATGTTTCTCTTATCTGTAGGAACAGAAATGTACCAAATTAAAATCTAGAAATACCTTCAGTTATCCAAATAACTGTATATCCCTTTTGTCCAGGAGTTTGTCCAATGATGGAAAAGTGAAATGCTCGGATATGTTTTAAAATGGGATGAAATATTTCAGGGTGACCAGGGATCATTCTTTTATACAATATGAATGCAAGAGATGTAAGACAGTGGGGAATTGGGAATGTTCTTTGAATCTTCGTGGGAATTGTATTTTGCTTGGCCCTTGCAATGAGTGCGTAGGCTGCCATCCAGCCACCAAAATATATCTATGTAAGTGGTAGGTTTTACTCTCACCATTTTCCTGATTGGACTAGCAGATGGAAATTGAGATGTGATCATTTATCTTCAAAATTGCCCTAGTAATCTGCAGTGTTAGCACAGATTACGTTATAATTGCTAAAGCTGGAATAAAAGATTGTGGCATCTGCAAAGCTAGTGGTAAATTTAAAGGATATAAAAATCAGCTCCATATCAGGGGACATTCTCACTAGTATATTGCATTTCATGTACACAAATGTAGTGATGAAAGAGCAGAAGCTTATGACAAACATCATCTGAATTTTATTGTTGAATTTTCTCTGCAGCTGGTCTAGAGAAGTTGCTACAAAACACACTGCTCACTCCACGTAGTGCAGTGTGACACCGCACACAACCCAACCCGAGAGAACAAGCCAGACATCAGAGTTCTGGGAAAACTTACGGGAAAGGCTTTTCCAAGTGCTGCTCTGCTTAAATTTTTTGTCTCCCAACTTTATATCATGACAGTCTTCAAGTTCATAGTAACAGAGCTAACTTTTAAAACAACCTGCAGAAGAAGGGAAGACAGTTGAGAGCAAGATAAAAATCAAGTTAAGTACTTAACTCATTTATTAAGGAAAGATTTTTTTTTTTTTTTGCTCTTAAGTCTACTGTGGAATTAGGATAAGGATTTGACACAGTTTAGGGGTGTTCAACTGCATGCTACCGCAACGCAGTGAAGAAAAGCTAAACAGATATTTGGATTCTGATCAACTGGTTTTAAAGCCAGAGGTAAATTTTTGTGCAACACAATCCTTTGAAACAACAAATTTTAACCTGCCCCCCCTTTTTTTAATTCCAGTTCTAAATATCCTAACCTTGCAAAGTTATTAGATACCATCTTGAAAAATCACAAATAAGGATTGAAGTAGTGTATTTTTTACCTTACTTTCTACTCATTTCCTTGGTGTTTCTCAAAAATTGTTGAAAATCCAAAATTTTATTCTCTTTTCTCCTGACTTGTATGGGAGTTCTCCAGTTTCACTTTGGTTCTAGTGAATAAAAGACTTGCCCTGATGGTAACGACAACAGTAGTGTCAGGAACATAGAAGAACATGGACTGCTAAAATTGCAAGATGTGTTATGTAGGTGAATACAAAATCAGTGCTGTTGATTACATTCTCAGCTATTCCACCACACATTTATCATCAGAAAACAACAAAAGGGAGCTGTCGAAAATAATACAAGCCAATGTTGTTATTTTGTGTGCTGCTCTCAGAGCCATACAGCTCTGGAAGAAATCCAAATAGTAACTAAATTGAATAACATTTTGCAATTCAAAAAGATTGTGATGGGAAATGGCAGAAACTAATGAAATATGGTGCAAGCTTAACAAACACCGTTTCAAGATGGGATGTTATTGCACAAACAAGCAGTAAAATCTCTTCATAGAGATGATGGACGGACTATGGTTGCAGTAATGCTCTGTTGCAGGAAGATGACAATTTGTCTTAGCTGCCTCTGCAGTCCCTGGGCAGGAGCTATCCTGGTGGTGAAGCTCACACCTTGCACTGTGGCAGGGGGCTTCATCTACTGCTTCCTCCAACCCAGCATCTTTGTGCCAAAGGCCTTCACGGGCTGTGTGTCCAGCCAGACACAGAGTGTGGTGGCTGTAACCCCTCTAATCTCTGTTTTTCTTAGGCAGTTGGATTACAAACTGGCTACAGGCTCTTTCCATTATAGTATAACTAGCTACAGGACTCTGCTGGAGTACATTTCAGCACAACTGGTTGTTAAAATCACAGATGATTTCTGCACTGGCTGTTAGAACCCCTCCTTGGCAAGCCTTGCTCCCTGCTGATTCCGTCTCCTCCCTGGAAGCTGTATCTCCATGCTTAACTAGCAGGAGGCTCTTCTTCCCCCTAATCTGTTTAGGCATGGGCCCAAAAGTATTTGCTCTCTGTCCTCTGTACCCAAGCCCTGCACTCGCTGGCATCCCTGCCCTGCTGCTGGCCGGAATGATTGGCAGGAGCTTGGCAGCTCCTCTGGATAATGAATGCCTTGAGCTGGACTTTTAGGCTTAGGCTTTGTAGAGTGACAAATATAATTCAGTGCCTTAATATCTGGAGGCTCATCTTGAAACACCTGAAAGGGTTCTGATTTTTCAAAGGATGCAGTGTGCATCTAGCTGTGGAAATCTAGGTTTCTTAAGGGTTTCTGAAGCTGGGAACAAAGAATTGTGAATTTACTAGTCATCTGTGAATTCTATTTGAAGAACAACATTTGGGCAGCAAAAGTAAAGTCCTCTTATAGCTATTAGTGTTATACTAATTATTTTGCTTTACATTTCAAAAATGTAAAGCAAATTCACTAGTTTGAAAGCACATTTCACTAGTTTGAAAATCATGAGTTTAGGTAGGCCAAATTACAACAGTATTTCCTTAGTGTAAATGGGCAGAACCTGCCCTTGTTATTCCCATGGGAGCAGAGTGTGGTGTACCCAAGAAGTCAGGTGTTTCAAAGGGGTGATTGGGAGGACAGACCTGCTTTATTTATAGGTGTCACAACGGGTTCCCTGGTGGCAGAAGTAACTCATATTTACCCTTGAAATATACCTAACATGCATGAAATGAAACCAGATTGAGCTGTTTGTGGTTGTCTCTGTTGCACATATGTCTGATACTCTGATGCATGCTAGAACATCAAAGTAGCATTTTCGCTTTTTTTTGACACAACAAACAGAATCACTTCTACTCTGAGTCATCAGACAGATGTGTTGGTGACAACACGCTGCATACACGCTAGCTACAGCACATGTGGGCCCTCTTCTTGGACAGAGTTGAAGTACATTTGCTCCAGTAATATAGAGAAGCATCAGCAGGGAAGACCAGCTGAAGATAGGATAATGATTTATTCTTGCCCCCCTATTCACCATGACCTTAATGGTTTCCTAATTAAAAGTTCATAAAAGCTCAAAAAGCTCAGAAGTAAGATGGATTTCTCTCTGATTTGGGTGGATAATGTGTGGATGGCTATCAGAAGAGGATGATCAGGTCAAGAATAATAAAAAAATATTTAGGTTTCTAAACCTGGAATTAACTGAATATTTTATACACAATCTGGAAACACAGGCCCAAATGTTTTGTGGAATTTGAGCTCTGAAGTAGTGTTAAGAGGCACCTATGCGGGTGATCTGATCAGTCATGAAACCTGAGCGAAAATTGGGAAAACACTTCAGCCCCTACCATTTCAAATTTTCAAGAAGGGTGATTCCGTGAAAGGAAATTTGCAGTTTCCTTTCTAAACCTCATGCAGAGGTGGCATCACTTAACTTGTAATGATTATGTACATACAGGGAGACTAAAGAGAAAGCCTGAGACTGCTGTAGGCTTAATTACTACTGCAGCTTCGTTTTCTTTTTCAGTAGTATGAAAAAGAAAATAGATGATATCCTTATATTCCCTGTGAGTCTGTCTCTCTGTTGTACTTAATCTCATTTACAACATCATGTCTCTTGCATCATTGTCAGATGAAATTGGCAGTATTTTACTTCTGCTTTGAACATCTTACCAGCGGTTATAAGACAAGAAAGGGAATCAAGCCTTGCAGACTTCATCTCTACAAGTGCTAACCATAAGAACACTGCCTAACCAGTTTTGCTTGTCTGTGTAATTACTTTAAGGAGTGCAGAGTGATTATGAGGTAGGTGTAAATCTTTAGCATTTCACACTCACCATTCACAGATGATGTTTATTTGGCACTTTATAAACAGCTCTAAATGGCTCCCAAAGCTGTAGTGTCTTACAAAAGCAACCTCTGTTTGAGTGGTTAACTGCCTAACCATTTGGTTGACCACAATTCTGAACTGTCCCTTGTCCAGTTGAGAGTACATTGCAGGAATCATTCAGAACGTTATAGACTGTAAGCTTTCTTTGTGAGAATCTATTCTTAGCATGAATATGGTTTATTTCCAGCAATATTAATTTAGATGAGAAGAATGATAAATGTAAAGAGTAGAAAGAATACCTCTAAAATAAGCAATCAGCAGAGAGATATGTTGCATCCTGGATATAGAAACAAAGCCGAGTCACCTTACCTATCCTGATAATTAAACCTGTGGACATTTACTACCTTAAAATACTCTGCAGTCCTCCAGGATGTTTAACATTAGCAACTATTCACTCTTATTTTTACTACTATATCATGTTTGAACATAGTTTCTTGTAAGTGTTAGCATGTATTAGGACAACCAGCAGCAAGACTGTGTAGACTGGAAGTAGTTAGTGCTGCTGAACCAGTGTTGTCAAATCACACGTCATAAAAACATTATGGTCAAATCTAAAACAGTGAGAAGAGAAACGCTTGGTTATAATACAAGGTCTTCATAATATAGCTGATAGGAATGCTGTTCTCTGGAAGTCTGCTCTGCACAGTGCTTGGCTGTTTTGCTGGTGTTATTTTGATAGCTTGCCAGTGCCTCATAGATATGAAAGCAATGTAAAACATGCTGTTAGGATGAGTTACTGTTAGCTCAGTAATCTGGGAGCATGCTAGTTTCCTAATCACTATATTTTCAAATGTGAGTTTCTGATGTATGAAGTTGAGTTTTCATTTGTTTACCACCACATTGCTCCGGTTGGTCTGCTCTGTCCCCCGTGGATACAGCAATGGCTCAAGCAGCCGCAGCCCCACACTGCACAACACAACATGGATGTATTCCCCAAGTGCTTGTACCATAAATTAGCATCAAAAATATCATAAATTTATTCTGTGCTAGGTAGATGAAAATAGATCTGTCCAAAAAAAAAAATTGAACCTTTATAATCAAAAATCACCTTAAAACAAATTTCTCTTGAATTTTTCTTTCCCCAAATAAAGACTGTTATTGTACAGTTTTTTCATCTCTGCCTTTTTCTGAAGCAAAGAAAGATGGAGGGAAAAGGAAGGAGATAAACTTTTTGTTTTCAATCACTTTTTTTTATTATTTTCTAAACAGGATAACGGAATTTTATTACCATTGGTAGTGATATTTTCCTACTTTTCTAAATTAACTGCTATATTCAGTATCTCATCATAGTTTTTCACCGAGTCATGAGATGGTCTCCAGTGATTTCTGTTAACTCTTTGTTAATATTAAATTGTGCTTACTAAGAGTATAGTTAAATATGTCAAAGACCTTCCAAACTTTCCCTAGGCTTTCTCACCAATCTACCCTCTATGAAAACTGAGCTTGGCAAAAAAAAGTGTTTCACATTAAATAGGGGAGCATTGAAACCTGGATCTGATAGGGGCTCAGAAGATGGCTGCATCCATGGGTAGCTGTTGGAGTACTCCTCAGCCTGACCTCTCTGGGGCCATTCTCATGTGCCAGAAAGCAGAGTTACTGAAGTTAACTGGTTTGGGAAAACAAATTTGAAATATTAATGAAAGCTTAAGGCACTGAAGTGCTTTACCTGGTAAAGTGCTTGGACACTTCCATGTACAGGGAAAGATTAGTAAGACAGATCACAGGAGATCTTCAGGTATCTGGCTAGGAAAATAGAATATTTTAAAAGCACCTATGGAATTTCTCAAGATCAACATCTCATCTAAAAAGTTTTTCTTATATATGTAAGGTAATCTACACAGGAACAGATAATCTGGCTGGTAAAAGTTACTTTAGCTCAACAGTGTGTCTCCAACTGGTGTACAGTGCATGTCTAGAGGAATACATAAGCATATTGTTATGTTTTCTACAAATACTCTGGCAATTTTGAGCAATTATTAGTTTTAAAATGCTAGATTTGAAATGCAATGTTGATAATACCTAGTTAGAAATAAATAAAAGAGAAATCTGAGGATTAAAGAAGAAGGAAACTGGAAGAGAGGCTCCAATTTCCTTACATATATCCCTTCCTTTTCAGCACAGGAATAGATTTCTTTCACTGTTGGTGACAGTGATTTTGTAGGCCAGTTGTGTGTTCTAGTCATAAATTAAGTCAGGAGAAAACAGCATCCTATATCTCTCATTAGCTGTCTCCTATGGAAGAGCCCATAAAGGTTAAACAGGAATATGCCTATAGAGCACTTAAATGATTCATTAGACTGGCAGAATTAATAAGATAAACAAATTCTGGCACAAAATTTCCTCTCTCTGTTGGATGAGTATTAATACTTTTCTCCTCCTCTTGAGGAAGGCTTTCTATTGGATTTTCTTGTGCTCTGAGGATGTGCTGGGAAGGAGGAATTGTAGCACTTAAGGACTCCAAGAACACCCAAGTCTTGCAGTCTCTCGCTGTTTATAATGCTGAGGACCAGCTGCTGCAGTCTCTCCCTGTATTTATGTGCATGTCTATGTAAAGGACATAATTTAGCAGAAAAAACAATTGATAATTGCATCAGTGAATGTTTTGCCATCTACTGCTGTTTGAAGTAAATACAGCAGCACTGAAATTTAGTGATGTCTGTAATATAGATTAGACATCTAACATTTCTTGCCTTTCCCATATGGGTCTCATATATTTCTCTTGCCGCTGGTAATGTGGCATATAAAGTAACAACGAGGTGTGCTGTGTAATCTGTTTGTTGGCCATCTCTCCGACAGAAAATAATAAGTGTAACAAAGACAGCAGAACGTGACGCACAGTTTTCTGTGTTGATGCAGCATCTGTCAATTGCTGAGAAGTTAAAGCCAAACACCAGAATTTGAATCGGGACTCAGAATTACAGCAAAAGACACGAGTTTGGGTCTCATTGTGCTCAGCAGGGGTCACGCTCCACAGCAGATGTACCAGAGGGAAAAGAAAACAGATGTAGGTATGGAGGGGCTTGAGTCTGCACAGTGAAGCTGTTCCACATTGCTGGTGTTATATGGTGTTATATATGTTATTAGAACAACATTATGGAAGGGTGTTGTAGTTCAGTTGTTATTAGTAAGTGTCATTGTGTGCTGATTGCAAGCGCTCAAGTGTTCAGAAGGGGAAATCAAGGATACCAAATGGGGAAAAACAATACACAGGAGTCTAATATCTTTAAAAGGATAAATTATCTTTTTCTTGAGAAAGCAGAAAATGTTAATGGCTAAGTCTGCCAAGACATTTTCTAATAGAAGTAAATAAAGACGCAAAAGATCATTCCAGTCCTTTTATGGGTAATTATAGTGTATCACTTGTTCTCTTACTGATCTGTGAAATCCTGGCATGGCAAATGATTCAAGTCACTGTAGAATATTCTAGTGAGCTTATGGCTGACAAACAATGGAAAGGTTCTTTTTGGCTTAAGAAAGGGATGAAATGGAACAGGGCCAACCTGATAAGTGCGTCATCTTTGCAATTTTTCCTAGAAGTTATTAGGACTTGGCTTGTCAGCAAAACTATTGTCAAAGTATTTGAAAAACCTTGACTGTTAGAAGCCTAGCTCTGTCAACCACAACAGGTGGGTGCTTCATAGATGTCCCTACAGATCAAGTAAAGACCATTGGGGATTTGGGGTCGCAGAATCACAGAATAGTTGAGGTTGGAAGGGACCTCTGGAGATCATCTAGTCCAACCCCCTGCTCAAGAGGGGACACCCAGAGCATGTGGCACAGGGTTGTGTCCAGGTTCAGATCTCATACTGCTCCGGTGGGAGCAGAGAGCCCCAAACCAGGGAAGTGTTGGAGAAGACTAACGTGGAAACAGTGGGATTTCTAACAAGCTTTCAGCTCTGTAACCCTCTTCTGTCAGTCATTTTGAATATATTTTATTGCATGCATAGAAATTTTTGCAAGCAGGGTATGCATGACTCAAAGTTATGAAGTAGCTACTTATTGGAAAAGGCAAACAAAAGGCTAGGTGAGGATTAACATTCTTCTAGGCTAAAAATTAATGTACTTATTGCTTCCAGTAAGACTTGAAAGAGCCTTTGGTAGTTTGGCAGTGAAACCTTTGTTTTCTCTGGGTCCCCGATCAAGCTCTTGGTAGGGCTGACTTCCGAAATTCTTTCCTTAGCAGTCCGTACTTTCCTATTTTGATGTCTTTTGCTCTTGAATCCTTCCTTTGCCAGATCTCCCCCTCTTATCACTCTTACCTCTGCCTGAAATTTTACCTTTCTAATGGCTCTACTGTACATACCATCTCACTGCTCTGGCTCACAACTTAGTGATTTTCTCAGATTTTCTTCCCTCCTTATGGGAAGGTCATGTTGCTGTGCCATGTCCAAACTAGGCATGGGGTCCCAGACAGAAAAACACTTGGAGAGAATTAAAGCAGATCTAGAGGCCAAAAGAGCCCACAGCCCAGGCTGCAAAGATGCAGCTTTGAAATTTGGCTGCATATTCTGGCTGCTGTGGACCCAGAGCTCAAATCGACTCTGCTGTGCTTATGAGAATAATGGTGTGTGTCCTAAATCCCCTCAGGATGCAGTGGTAGACCTAGCTGGAGATTTTAATCAAGAAACACAGAGATGATATGACTCAATATGTTTTCCTATTGGTGCGGCTGGGCAAGATGATTTATTAAATGTGAATTGCAAAAAATGTGGAAATGAATTAAAGCTCTAGAAATGAAAAGCTCTACCATGAAAAAAAAATCCTTCAATGGAACAAAGTAGCAGAATGTTCAGAGTTTTGCTAGGTTCTTACTCTAGCAAAGAGATACACGCCTAAATCTGTACTATGAAATGACAGCCGTCTATTCCTGACCAGTCAAAGTTTTGCTCAGACTACTGATGGCAAGAGCAGCCCAGCAGTTTTTAATAGCTTAATAAGCACCCTCTCTGTCTTACCCCAGTGGCCCATGGAGGCTTTGTTCTGCCAGACAGTGACACTAATGAGGGGGTGGGACAAGCAAACAAACAAACTAATGGTGGGCTGAGAAGTGGTTTTTAGTGACAAGGAGTAGGCCTGTGATTGAGTCTCATCAACTGGGCTGTATAGCATTGGAAAGAGTCAGGGAAGGGACAGAAAAGTATGAAAATCATTTGTAAAAGAGAGAGTCTCCTAAAGATGTTGCTGATGTTAGAAAATCCCCATTTCTAATGACTTTTATAAATGTTCCTTTGTTTCTTTTGTTTTGATTCCTAAAAGTTTTTTTCTGAAGACATGTTTCTTGCTTATCATAAAGAATTGTTATAAGCAGGCAGTGCTCTGAACTTCAGATGTGCTGTCTGGAGTTTGCTTTGCTGTAAGGGCTAAGTTAAATTGAGTATTAGGTTAAAGAGATGTCCAAGAACATAGGTCAGGGACGTCAAGGCAAAAAGAAAATCACGGCAGCTTCTGGATAAGTCAGGGAGCTTTGGTGTGAGGATAACGTGGAAAAAAAAAAAAGCAGGAAGAAGGGCAGTGCTAGTCATGGTCAGGTAGGGACAGAACAAACCAACTCCACAGGGCACTTTCAGGATGTGACAGCGAAGACAGTGCACGTGGTTAGCGGAGGAGTTAGTAGCACTCTGGGAATTGGATTTGTCTCCCCCATTGCTTGGACAGCTTCATTTTGTTTCCTAGCATCCTTGGGCTACGACAAAAAGATCTGTATGTGGGAGAGGTAAGGAAACCTGAGGGAAAAGTAGTACAGACTTCTGATCGAGATGAGCTGGCATCTGGGTGATGTGGATGGCGAGTCAAGGTGCAGTGAGGAGACCTTTTCTTGTGTGACAACAGCAAAGAGGGGCGCTTCTCCGGATGGCACCTCCCTGGCAGGTGCAAAATGTCTAGTCACAATGAGCAAGTTTCATCTTGCTTCATTTCAGAACTATTTCAGAAATGTTGACTGTGTTAAACCTTGCCTCAGGGGATTCAGAGCTATCAGTTCCAGTGTGCCAGATCTGAACTTCCAGTTTGCAGTACAGTGTGAAACTAAGTTGAATCACTGTGAGAATTTAATACAACACAAGTAAATAACAGTCAGGCTTATCCAGAGTTTTCTGATTTGACAGAGACTGTGGACATTGGGAGTGACTGTGAACCACTGGAAGGTCTCAGAAGCATGGTAAAGACCATGATGTATCTCTAGTGAAATTCTAAAAGCCATTTTTTTCAAATTTGGTGCTCATGGCAGACTTTTAGATCTACATTTTCATGCCCTACATACATATCTTAATTTAAGCTTGCTGTTGTGGAAGTCTATCATTTGTGAAAACCAAGAGCTAATTAAGTTGACTAAATCTGGATTTAGATGGCAAATGTTAGGCAAAGCTGAATAAGTAATCATTCTTAAAGCTTTACATAATCATGAACTATATAAAAAATAGCTCCATAAACATGTACTTAGACTTTCTTATTAGCCAAATGGCACCTAAGTGACACCCTTCTAAATTCTCTTTATGTAACCACCTAGGAAGAATACTGTTCCTTGGTTGCCCATAACCTCATTTCTAAAATCACCAATATGAAATCACTACTTAAAGATGACATAACTCTTTATATTAGTGGTGATCCATGTAAAAAGCACTGTTACTAGAAGGGTAGATAATTATATGTTTCATCACATTATATCAATACAAATAAATACTCTTTGGCTACCAAACTGCTATCAACTGTGTATCATTAGTTTACGCAATATTTATAAGATCATCACAAATACCAATTAGTATGGCTGATGAAGAGGGCATTATCTGTGGAACAGTGTTTGCCACCCCTATTCTCCATGCATAATGGTCTAATCAGTCAGTTTGAAGTGCTGTGAATAAACCGCAGATTCTGGTTCTGTTTCAATGGGTTTATGTGCTTTTAGAAGAGTGGCAGAGCTCTGCTGCAGTCAGTGGAGCTATACCCCTCTACACAGGGTGAGGAGAAATGTTTTCTGAAGAGGAATTCCTGAGTTTCTCTGTTTTTGCTGTTTCCCTGGTTAAGGTTCCATGGTATAAGCATGGCAGCCCTCAATGCACGATTAAGGTCAGACAATGGCCAAGAGAGCAGATGTACATTTTTTTGGCAATTTCACTGGTTCTTCACCAAATATGATTTCCAGATGTACCCTCACTCTGTTTGCTTTCTTTCTTCCAAGAACTATTTGGAGAAGTTTTAAAAATATTTTATTGTTTTAGTTTTTATGATTCCAGTTGATAAAAACAGTCCATCTTTACCAAGCCTACATTGTAATATCCCAGCGCATTGTGGCAAAGTGCTGTGGTTTTATTTTTATTGTGTTTTCTAAAATTAGTATAAACCATAGAAACTGAAAAACCTTCCTTGGGAAAGGGGGTGATAAAGATAAAAGAAAGCGGCATCTAGTTTTTTCCCCAACCAGTTCCAAATGTGCCACTGTGCCTATTACATCCCATAAACACCAGAGCAAAAGCACCAGCTGCTCATTACTCTCAGAGGAAATGCTATTTCCTCTCATTTTGGCACAAAATACCCCCCAAAAGGAAAACAGCCCTTGCGAGCTGCAGCTAAACATGAAGTCTTTGTAATGGTATTATATATAAACAGTGTGATGTGATATGTCTCTCCTGACAACCAGTTCCTATGAAAATATAAAATGAAAAGATGCACTAAACCAAAGGGCATAAAAGGTGTTTGCATTTAAAACTGTTCTGGAAGGATTTTCAGCAAGCTCAACCATAACTGTTATGGGTGGGTGGGATAAGGACAGGCAGGGAACTAAGCACCCTTAATATGTTAATGCCACTCAGAGGTCTCCTGCTAATGCCAGTCAGAGTGCAAAACCTATTAAAAAAAGAAAAAAAAAATCGGCTGAAAGCGCTATGTGCTGCTTTACTTTAAGTGGGAGGCACATTGAAACATCATTAATATTTGAGATGTGCTTTGATTTAAAACACTCATTAGTGCTTCCCAAGTATTGGAAAGCAAACCAGAGGGAGAATCAACACTCTCTTAAGCCTGCACTCCTGAGGATCCTTGAGTTGTTGCTCCTCCAAACAGCAGCCTACAGCAGCTAGAATCCATCCCACACCAGTATCATCTAGCCTTTAAAAAGTAAAAGGTGAATTGTCTACGCTCTTTGTTGTTCAACGACCCCAGCTGCTGCATGCTGCTTCTGTGTTTCGATGTGATTCCCAATGACTGTCCTCATCGTGACCTTTTTTCCCAGCTTGGAGTACCCAGGCTGATCTGAAGTATAGGTCTAACAGGAAAAAGTGAAAATTTAGCAGTTTCACTGGTGCCGGTTTGTAAATAGAAGAGATTGGCAGATGCTAATGAAAGCACAGGGAAAAAGACATAAAGGAGAGAGATATATCAGGGAAAGCTCTTTTACAGAAGAGTTTTCTTGTGGATTTGGGAGAAAAGGCAGTAAATGGCTAAGGTGAAGAGGGAAGAGAAGGTGATCACACAGGCAGTGATGAAGATCAAAAGCAGCTGGAATATATTTTGAGAGGTATCTGCATGGCACTTAAATTATATTGTATAAGGCACTGAGACCACTAGAAAGTGAATCTCAAAAAAAAAAGATAAATAAATCAAATGAACGTGTTTAGAGGGGAAAATCAGATATGCTTTGCTGCCTGTCCTTGTTGGGGGAGGGAGGAGTAAAAAGAAAAGTCAAATCGTAATGCTTGCTAATAATCAGAGTAAACTATCGACAAGATTGTGAAAACATAGCAGATGCCAGTAGAATTGAAATTAAAACACAGTCAACTCAAAATGCAAATAATTCAGAGACCGTAAGGTTTCCCTAAAGCTCTGGCAAGCATTTGGCTGGATTGATATTTTGGGCACTGATCTGCATAGCATCTGATTGTGAGCTGAATATGAGCAATGTAGAAAGGCAGATTTTTTACTGGAGAAAAAAAAAGGCTGCCTTATTGCCTTCTGCGAGGCTGGGAGACACGTTGTAAAAAGCCTTATGGTGCGTTTCCTGGTGTGGGTTGGCAGCCCTGGTCCCGCTCGCGGGCTCTGCAGCCTTGCAGGTAGCACCAGGCTCTGCCGGTGCCTGCGCCAGCGCCGCCTCCTGCCGCACCGCTCAGCCCCACGGCCCTAGGTCAGGCCGGCAGCTGACGTAACCCAGAACAATCTCATCTCAGCACTGAAATCCAGCTCTGCCAAAATACACACTGGCTGTTGGGGCTGCCAGAGCAGCAGTGGAGCAGTTCAGTATCTTAATATCTGTACTATTCTACTTCTCTTCCTAAGTTTCTATAGTGAACACCAGAGAAAGAGCAAACTGAGTTCAAAATCTGATTTTTGAAGGGCAGTACAAGCGTAGGTACCACACCAGAGGTTGATAGTCTCAGATGTGGGTCAAAAAGTGTCTGTGATTTTGTGGACAGAGTAAAGCTCAGCAAGTTTTATCATCTTGGGTGAATGCGGGCATTTTTTCCTGGGTCACAGTCCTAATAGTGCTGTAGACAAATGCCTGAGCATTAATTCACATCTCCCTAACATCAGTTGCGGTGCATGACAGACTTGCATTAGATTTCATAAAAGTCACTTAGAGAAAATTCTCAGCCTTTCTGACCCTTCTGAGGAAAAATAAAATACTTTACATAATAATTTTATATCACCTTGATGCCTATGTTGTTTTGATATCAAATATTTGAATCTTTATTGAGAGAAAATTACATTGCTAGAAATGACTGGTTATTCACTTTGACTCTGAAAAAATAAGTTCCATAAAGCATTGAATTTTCACAGAAAAGATTTGTCTATTTGTAAATTTTCATTTTAAGCTTTTAAAAACATTTTAAAATCAAAATATTTCATTGAAAATGTAAGAATTTTATGTTTCAATTTCATCAGCATTGTAGGAGGGTTACATTTTGGGGTAAAATGAAAATGTCTTGCAATATTTGAGTTGGCCCAAATATTAGTTTTGAGATTATATTAAAAGGTTTGGATTAAAAATAGAGCCTGTATTCATTGCTAATTATCCATGTACCATGTCCAGTGAAATTCGTGTCAAAACCCAGTCAAACATGCAGCAATATTACGGTCTTACTGCCTAAATACATATGACTAAAGAAGCATGGAGATAAATCCTCCTGTTTGAAGCACGATGCTGTTTCCTAGTACCAGAGTCCGCTGACGTGGAAACACAGAGGCTTTCATTGCAGCTAATGGCAGTGTACCTATACTGCGAATAATTACCCGTCTCCAGTCTTTGCCGCTTCCCCATTCATGAGACTAATGTTTATTCAGAACAATAAATATAAGGTCTATGACACTTTTAAAGTAGTGTTCAGATGTGTCTGTGTAACCATGGATGAGTGGTGTTAGTAGTTTTATGCTTTAGTAAACATATTCGGCGCTCTGAGTGCTCCAGGGACAGTAGTGAAGTGTGGCAGATGCCAGGGAAGCTGTAACGATTTGCAATTTTGGATGAACTTGTGGTATTAGGAGAATGTAATGACGAGGTAGCTGGATCAGCTTTCCCCAGCTCTCATTGTCTACTTCTTGCACAGTATTAATGATTCATTTAGCATTGATCTGAGCGCATTCAGGTACAAATTGATGCCTATGATCTAGAAGATTGGTTAATTCTTATATCTTCACACGGAGTAAATCTTACTAATGCTCACAGCTGTCTCTACGTAGTTAATGACCCTGAATAAATTCCATTATAATTCCTGGATGGTGCAAAGGTTTCTTCCAGGTGGAGCTGAAACCTTTCCCACTACCAGTCATCTGCCCCGATGTAAACTAGGGATCCAACCCAAGGGCCAAGCTCCTTGCACAGGGTGTTGGACATCACTCTCTACCAGACACTTCCCAGGTGAAGAATGCCTTCAGTCTCTCAAACTGGGCTTAGCCTTTGCCCCAGTTATACAAACCCTCTGCCCTAGTTTGACTTTAGCCACACCAGCAGCTCCATTGAAGTCAACCTTGCTCATCGTGTATGTAAAGTGTAGCCTGATTTTAAACATCTGCAGGTCTAAGACCTGTGTTTTCAGGTTGGGCTAAGTGAGAAAATAATTTATTTCTCTCAGTGTGCAATGTTCTTATGAGCTTTGTTCTTCTGACTTGCTAAAAGGGAAAAAGAGTATTTTTACTTAAAGTAAGCATTCCATCTGGTCTGTGCATTGAAATGCCAAACACAGTGGGCTGGGAAAAGTTAATTTCTACTTATTTGCTTTGTTGCGGGTGAACAGGGATGTTTTTGCAGGGGGGCTACTTAATGTACTTTAAAGTTACAAGTAAAAGGATTGTTTCTTTATTTGAAATTGTAGATACTTAACAATCAGACAGAATAAAGTAAGGAAATGACTACGGCTTTTGGGAAACAGGTTTCTAACCAGTAAGCATACAACTGGTACTGATAGAATGGAAGAAAAATCTGTATTTAATCAATTTGATCAAATTTAACCTTTACAAAATTGAGCTTTGCCTGCATAAGTCATGCATGCACCTGCTGTGCAAAAGGAGGAAATCTTCTGTATCTAGGAGACTACAGCCAGCTAATCAACTTTAACAGTATATTATTTTCCTGTTTTAAAAATTTTTTCCTATCTAAATCCTAGGGACTGACTAACAAGAACACAGAGTACCTGTGGTGCCTTTTGATTTACAAGCTTCTAGGTTCAGTCCATGACTCAAATTTATCTTGTTCATAACTGCATGAGCAATATGAAATTTAGAGCAGCTATCACAAAAGTGAAAAAGTAGTAGTAGCTGAAATTTTCACATTAGTGATAGGATTAAAAGAAAATAAATAGAAAAATGAAGGAGAGAAAAAATGTTTCCATTCTGGAGTCCCTATCACAGGTACTTCTGTAGAAGACAGATGCCTGTGCTTTTCATCTGGATTGGAGACTCTTAAAGTCTTGGGTTATAACAAGCACGGTCTGGATCAGCACTTCCTTAATAGTTATTGAACACACATAGTTGTATAGTACACAAAATACTGACTTAGGTCTATAGTATCCTCCTAATACTCCCAGAAACCATGAATTTCTAGAATAAAATAGATGAGAAGCTCAGGGTAGAAAGAGTTAATCTCCATTTTTAATGGCACACTATAGTTAAGTGTTGTGCTTTTGCTGAATATTTCAAGTGAAAATATATTGCATTTAATTAATCTGAGAACAACATAGAAGCGATGAAATTTTCCTCAACATTTTTAAGAATGGAGAAGCCTTTCTGCCACCCCAAGTTACTCAGATAACTTGGCTCACACGAATGACCACAGGTTATGAGTTGGCAAACAACATTACAAAGTGTGGCCAAGTTTGTCTTACCATTGGATTAAACAAGAAAGAGAAAGTTACTCATGAAATATACCACATGTATCTCACTGGAGACTTCCCTTTCGCTGGTTTTACTGGCTCTGTAGACAGATATTTTGTTCCCTTTGTTCATCTTGGAACAGCCCACAGGGAATTAAATGAATGCTGTTTCATTTAGTCTTTCCTAATTCACCTGACTACCAGTACTTTTCATGTAACTTTCAGGTCCTCCCCTCACTCAGGATTATATCCTGTACTGATAAGCAAAAAGAGAGATAAATTCATCCTTCTGATGTAATGCTCTGATGTGAGCAAATGCTGCATTGCCCAGTTAAAAGTGAAACTCTGATTTATCACTTCTTCAGCCAAACTTACACTTAAGTTCCCTGCTAAAGTTATTGCTTCCCCACTTCGGAGATTGCAAATTATTCAGAAAACAGAACAGAAAATAAAGGAGGAGAAAAAAAGAAGAGCAGAACAGATCTTTGTTTGACTCGGATGAATTTGTCACCCTTTTAATGAAAGCCAGAACCCAAAGACTTTGAAATTTGAACACACTGCGAACTTTTTCTCCTGTGCTTTTCATGTTACTATGACTGCAAAGGATACTTTAAATAATAGAACTCCTCTGATATTGCAGAAACAACTGACAACAGTAGCTTATACAAAATCTATTCTCACATGTTTTCAAAGAAAATATTCTGATCCAAATACACATTCAAACTCGGAGGAGTTATTCACAATGAAAGAATACTTCTTGGTTCATCTCATGGGGAATCACTAGTCAGTTAAAGCCAGCATGAGTCATTAGAGGTTCAATATTAAAGTAAAATGGAATTAACTTGAGACAGCTTTTTTTTTTTTTTTTTTCTCTTCTCAGGGACTTTTCTGTTCAAAATTTGAGGAAAAAAAAGGCTTCTGAAATCTTTGGAATTTAGTTATGAAGGTTTACTTGCCAGTATCAGCATTAAATAGCCACAGTTTTGGTGTTTGGTTTTGGATAAGGAAGTGCTTCTTCCCCTTCCTCCAGTCCCCCAGCTCATTCACTGTGAAAAGAAATAACTGGGACTTGAATTTTGAAGGGATTTATCTTGTTTGCTTTTGTTTGTTTGCCTGCCTTGGCAAACCAGGCACAATGCTGTTTTTCACAAGCAGAAGTAAATTTAAATCCACTGACTGTCATAAATAAATCAAACAAAACAAGAAACATCCTCTGGGCCCATGGAAACATCCTATAACCAATTTCCTTAATGTCAATATAGATATATCTTCGCAATATTGCATATTGTTAATATTCTTGGAATAAGGTATTGGGAGTTATGAGTAAGCAATAAAGAAATAAAATGCTGATAGTTCAACCTAATTACCACTGAAAGCAGAAAGTGAAGGAACTATTTACTGACTATGTGGAAGTCTTAAGTTGGTATTTTGAAAGGGAAAAAAGTGAAGACTCACTCAATAGAGAAAGCTATAGAGCCCTTATTTTTACTTCATTTGGAAACTGTAGTGGAAATAAATGAAGAAATGTCTAATAGGGCATCTGTATTGTCACTTGCATTATTCTTTTTGAGTCCTCATTTTCTTACATAGACAAATTATTAATAGTAACATTAAATCAAAGGAAATTACTAATGATTAAATTTAGTTACTGTTAGGAGCCAGTGAATATGTGGTACAGCAGCGTGTGATCATTGTGAGACAGGATACAAACTGAGGTGGAAAAACTCTGAAATCTTAGCTTGGTTTAATTATATAAATGTTTGCTTTGAATCATTCAGGGGTCATATAAGGAGTATTGCTGTGGTCTATATTACCATCCCCAGGAATGGTAGCAATAACATGGTAAAATGCACAAGATTTCTTTGACTAAATCTCTAGACAACACATGGTATTGTAGAAGTGATAGAATGCTAAGCAGACAAAATAATTTAAAGCACCAGCTAATGTCTGGCTGCATACAACATCTGTATACATTTTAGATGTCATTTTGGGGACATAGCAATTTGTGGAACAAGCAGATCAAGGCATCTGCAGCAGCATTTTTTGAAAAGACAATTCACTTGAAGAAGTTGACAGTGTTTTACACTGTCATTTTTAATTATCTTCTAGCAGTGTCAGTTTGCACCTCAGCTCTGAAAATATTATTTATTAATTTAGTATAATTAGTGCATATAGGAAAGCGAGGAAGCCTACTTTGGAAGTTAAAATTAACATCTCTCTGGATTATGTTTTTAAAAGTTTTTTTTTTCTGAGCATAGGTACTTTTTTGTTGTTTTCTCTCTGTCTGCACTGATGTGATGAAGAAAAAAGCTCATTTCTTTCCAAATGAATATATAATGATGCTAGTACTAAAACAGTTAACTGGATAGCTGATATTTACAAAAATCTTAGAATGTAATGACTTGAACTTTTTTGTTGAATATTCATTAAATCTCCTTTTTTCATAGGGCTTATAAATCTTCTGGAATGCAATACATGCACACTTTAAATTTTGACAGAAAATACTCATATTTCTAAGATAGAGGGTTTTTTCTTCTTTAAGCACTCTCTCAAATCATATATAATCAGGAACATTGGCAACACTGCTGCTCAGAGAAGGACAGAGTGAACATCAAGAAATCCAAATGAATTCAATCCCATTAAATGTAATGGTGTGGTAAATCTCACTATACCATCTGCTGTAGAGCACTGATACACTATTGGAATTCCACATCTTATTTACATACCAGATAAGAATGTGTTAGTAGATTTATATGGTGAATGAATTCCCAGAGACAAAACTAAGTTTCTAGCCTATTCACATCTGGGGAGCATCTACATCTGCAGAGCATTATACAAAAACTACTGTAAGTTAGCCTTTCTGCGAGACCCTGCCACTTCATTCCAGCATTACCCATTAAACAAATGAGAGAAGAAGAAAAAAGAAAAGAGAGAAAAGTTCCTGGAAACACTGGTGGGACCTGAGTTACTTTATCAAAAGAAAACGTAGTCTTCCCTTTCCCTAAATTTGTATGTGTTTCTAAAGGAATTAGCATCAAACTTCGAAGCAGATAGGTTGTATCATATTTAAAACATCTGTGCTGTGAGTTCAGAAATCAGTCTGTAGCAAAGCATTAAGGAAAATATGCCACAGATTTATTTTTGCCCTCTCTTTGACATTTAGATTGACACTAGTCATATAACTGGATGCATAACTTTCATTTATTTAATGCTGAAGCTTCAGCCCAGTTTTCCACCTGATTATAACACAAGTGTATTTTGCACAGCTGAAAGTACATGAACTATAGAGGAACAAAACACATTGCACAGTAACCTCCACCTGATATGCTCCTCTTTGTCATTATATTTAATAAATGGTGGGCTTACTTGGAAATGGCATGTTCTTTGTGCACATTGGTTATAAAAACCATCACTTGTCAATTCAGTTAAACATTAAAGTTCTAATACATCAAAAGTGCATAGGGGAGCTGACCTGGGCTAAGAAAGCATTTTATGCAGGAATATTAATAGAGTTCTTCTGCAGCAGCCTCATGTACTCCAGATTGGAAACCTCTGAACCAAAGCCAATTGACAGTAACATATTTGGAAAGGAAGATGCTTTTAAATTACCTCCTTTCCATTTAATCAGACAAGCAGCCTCTGAATCCCAAGCCGTAGGTGAATGTTTAAGGGAACATTCTTTATATAGTTAGCTGAACCATGCCCAAGAGCGCCCACTGACAGCTTTCCTATTACCAGAAGGACAATGAATCATATGAACTTTGCTGACACACATGCTATAATAATTGTTACATTTTCTTTTAGGCTATATCCTTGGGCTCACTTTTGGCCTCACCTTAAAGGTGACAGCTTGTAAGCTGGGTATCCTAGCCTGTCACTAAATCATCAATAACAGTTCATAAAACATCCTGTAATAATTCAGTAGTGCACTGGTACTGATCCTAATGGAATCAGACATCGGCAGTGACGCTATTTGCTCCATGGATTCTGGATTCTTCTATTGAACATTTGTTAAAACAGTTGTTCATCTACAGTGTATATACTCCTGCCAGGCTTCATGGAAATATTTCTATTAATTATTTTGTAACATCAATTTTTAGTAGAAGTTCATCTTTTCTGTTTGGAACTTAGCCGGGTGCTATGCAGGCATCTCTGTTTCATATAGGAAACAAAGTTATGCATGTTAAAACACACACATTCACATTCCCCTCAGGTTAATGGCCTGTTTTACAACAGCTTTCCAAGTAGAAAAGCTAAAACAAGAAAAAGTTATGTACTCTTCAATACCAAGCCCTGTGAATTAAGTCTTTTCTGTTCAAAAGCATACCCTAGGCACTCCACATTCAGCTCCACTTGATTTTAATTCATTGAATGCTCCAGAGATGATTTTTGACAAGTGCTAGCACATTTTAGATGCTACCACAATTCTAATATTAATAGTTATTATTAATGATATTGTTACACTGGAACACTATCCACGCAAAAAAAAATCTTCTTGAAACAATGTGATTGTCACTTTTTTCTTAATCTTCATAAACATTTGTCAGTAGAACTGGTGATAACTGCTTTATTAGAGGAGAGATTCACTGCCTGCAATAGATGTTTGTTCTTCCACTGTGTTTATTTATCTTTCTTCGCTAAGTGTGGCCCCTTTACACCCTGATTCCCAGATTCTGATTACTTGAAACCCGTCTCATCAGAGTGGGAACATCCTTGCAATTACGTGCAGACTGTGGCTGCAGGTCCACTGAGTGCCCCGTGCGCGTGTTGCCTGGGCTGCCCTGGTGGAAGTCAAGCTCCATGTGATGAGCAGTGGGGATGACAATGCTCTTAAGCCACGAATCACTGTCACCACAGCTAGCAAAGGGGAGATGGATGTTCATTTATCAATCAGATACAGTTGGCTGGGTTAAAGGCTTGGCAGAGTACTTATCCCCACAATTTTATGCACCTGATTTAACCAACTAAGTTCTAATCCATTTAGCTGAGCTACTTGTGCAGTCAATAATGCCTCCGGAGCTAGAATAGCTTTGGAATTTCTGTGGTTGTCCTACATTGAAGACTTTCATGATTAGGTTTAAATGACTGAATATAATTAACATGAAATCTGTTCTCCTTATTAAGAAATACTGGGATTTAGTTCATAAAATAGTTGCTGTTAAAGCAAGCGATGTTGTCAGGTTTTGGTTTTATGAAACCATTTCTGAGACACAAGGTCTTCCGTAGTTCCCTCTGCAGCCATGTATTTCTGCCATCATGGGCAAAGTTTGCAAAGAGCAGTTAGGCATTATATTGGTTCCTAATTTATTTCTAAGACATGAAGTTCTGTCCTTTCTCTTTTATTTCTTCTATTCTCCCACAAGAATGACAAACCATATCATGCAATATTACCATTTTTCTAAGCATTTTTTCAGTCTACAAAAGGGTATCTTAAATTAATACAGTTATCGTTTTGATAGAGACTGTTCTGCACACTTAATCACAGATTGATTGTTTCAATGTGTTGTGATAATATTCAAATATTCTCTATTTCCCATATTTTGTGACATTTCCAGAACATTCTGTTTATGTAACACGTGCTTGCAGTTCTTTCTCAAACAATAAATGCTTCCTTTGCATTTACTGGATTTGTAGCCATTAGCTCCTCTAATGCAAACTGATCAGATGCAAATCAGAGTATATAACTTATGGTTCAAAGACAATCCAAATTGTTTTATTTGCAAATATGCAATGTCCCAGAGGTCTGACTTTTTGGCAACTAAGGCAGAATATTCTTAATCGTGTGCTCTAATTTACTTTATGATCCTTTAGCCACTGGTAATTAGCATGTAGGTGAGCACATAATATTATAAGAGATGCAATACAGCCACAGAAGTAGGCACTGTGCACTAAGTCTGTGAAGAACTTGCCACAAGGGAGGAAGAGAAACAGACAGATGTACAAACAACTGTAGCAAACTGTACTTATTCAGTTAACTGTATTGTATGTTTCCTGTATCTTTCTTTTATCTTAATTTAGTTTACAGTTAATTGCATATTGTTTTTGTCAAATTAATTGTCACTTAGCTGCCCATTATAAAGGAAGGCTTAACTGTTGGCTGACTTGTGAAAGGTAACTCAGCAGACTGTCAGCAGTGAAATGTGTGTCTTTTCCAAATGATGCTGAGGCTCAGTTGTTAGCACTGCACAAGTCAGAGATGATAATGACAATATAACCCTTATGTTCACTTAACACGGCCTGGCCTCCCCAGTTCAGCTGCTAATGATCTTGGATTTGCAGCACACAACCAGGTAGAGAATTGAGGCAGCCCTTTTTCTCTTCCCTTCTTTAGTCCTTTTAAGAAGGTAGAGTGGAACAGGAGAACTGCAACTGCCCTTCCTAAGTTTGCTTATTGCAACACAGAACCAACACATTGCCCTCTATACATGAAAATTATGACACTTCTTTAAAGAATACTGAAATACAGAACATATCCTTAATTTTTTTTTTTTTTTTTTTTTGTATCTGTATGGTCAGAAAACAATGGTAAGCAGTTAAAACACTGACATTCTCAAATAAAAGTATTAGCAAACAAAAGCATAAAAAGGTATTGGCTTTCCAAACATTTGTATTCTCTCAAAACTCAGAAAATATTTTGATAAGACTGTGTGCAAAGTAGTGAACCATAACTCAAACCTAGAGTGAACTATAATACATTATGAGTTCAAGCTGCATTCATTCATACATTTTATTTATCATTTTAATGTTTCTAAGGTTCTTCACATGAAAACTTGTACCTTTTGCTTTAGGTCAGCTATAGAATGGCCTGTTTTTATGCTCAATCCCACCCATCCGGAGTCATGGAAATAACAGGGAAAATGCTATTTTCTGTCTTTGTGGTTGCACAAGTATATTGTTGTAGAATTGTGCTACTTGCCCTCTCAGAATGAAGAGAGCCTGGGTGGCCAAGTGTGGGCGGTGCAGGTGGCCATAGACTTGGCCCGTTTGTAGGACAACGAATTCTCTGAAGTCTTCCACAGATAACACTGTTGCTAAGCAGGGCTAGGGCAGCCTGCAAGGCAAGAGGCTGCCAGACCATGGAACAAGCAATAAAACTATCCTGTTCTGGAGTATTTTCAGCATGGAAAACTATTTTTTAAATAGATAACATAAGCTCTCCAAAGCATCTCCAAATAAAAATTACCTTCCCTCTTCTAAAAAACAGAGTGGTCCACTTCTGTTCCCTCTGCAGTCTCCACATCCCAATGAGGAGGGTAATTTTGTCTCCAAAATACTGGTTTAGAGTAATAATAATGCATTGCATCACAAGGAATGACAGTGCACACTTTCAAATATTTTGCATGCCTATGAAGGATACAATGGCCCATTCTAGCTAGCCAAGAAGCACATAACTCTATATTATTGACTGAGGGATGTAAGCATATTAACACTTCCTCACACATACAGTGTTTTTCTATGACACTTTGACATTAGCTGCTCTGGGAAAAAAAATCCTGAGGTATTCCTCGTGAAAAGGCACAAAATAAATCTAATTTTTAATGGGAGCTTAGATTTCTCCAGAGCCTTTTTTTTTTTTTTTTTTATCGTGTGGCTTTAACCATGCAGCATGGAACCCATTAAAGGGAGGCGCACTGAAACAATATCGCAGAACAGTGCACATTTGCTCATTACTGGGAAGTTCTGATGTAAAACTGGACGTTTGTGTCTGGGTGGAATCTTTTCATTCTCAATTTTGGGGTGGGAAAACAGCAGACAGAGAGGAGGGGGAATCCTTTAATTGTTAGCGCAGGTTTTAAAACGACAAGCCTCAAAGGCAGAATACTGCCTCTTTGATCTTAAAAGGGTTGTAAAAGGATGGTCTCACTTGTGTTTATTCAAATATTTGCAGGTAAACGCTGATAATCCAAACTGAGTCAAAGCTGCAGAATTTAGCATAAGTGATTTGCATATCAAGAGCCTCAAAATAAATACCAATTCAGAGACCTTAAATGTTGTCAGAAACTAATCATGACTTGAAATTAACTTAGGGCTTGCCTACATATGGCAGTCTGTGCTCAAGAAGCTAGAGAGTTCTTAGGCAACTGAGAGTCCAGCAGACATGCTCAACCCCCACAAATGTGCGGTGTGGTAGCTGTGCCTACCCCCAGCAATGGCCTGGTGCTCATTAAGAGCAGCAGAGCAACCTTGCAGGGTCCAGAAAAGCTGAGCTGACACATGGTCCATCTTCACCACTAGACATAATCCACTGGAGACGTTCCTTTGGAGGCAGTTTGATTTTAGTTAATATCGGAGTGAACTGCTTTCAGCAAGCGTTCTTGTTTAATTTCACTTTGCTCTGTGAAATGTTCCTGAGTGGAATTGTTGATTCTTGAAATACTGGATTCTCAGGAAGCTGTTTTACTGTTTGTAATAATTCCTATTTCAAGTAAGAGTATTATAGTTTCTGAATTACCTGTTTTCACAATCCATATCTAGAATTTGGTTCTTGCTACTTATTTTAAAAGTTAATGACTTCTTAGTGTAATTTTGTGTCTGTTATTCAAGTAAAGGAATGTACACCCTGTATCTTCTTTACTGGTAGGGTAACAGAGCACTGGAACAGACTACCCAGAGAGGCTGTGGAGTCTCCTTCTTTGGAGATATTCAAAACCTGCCTGGATGTGCTCTAGGTGTCCCTGCTGGAGCAGAGGGGTTGGACTAGATATCTCTAGAGGTCCCTTCCAACCTCAATGATTCTCTGATTTTGATTCTGTATTAACTGAGCAATGCATTTGGAAGTACAGATTCTTGAATCTTGCTCTCCAAGTGAACAGATCTATCTGTGTTTTGGAAGTGTACTCAAATTCTGCTATTGATTACTGGAGATACTAATAACTAGCATTGAGTAAGATCACTGCCCAACTTAATGGCCTAGCACATAATTTTTAGCCTTTTGGTTCCATTAGAGGAGTATTTAGGGGGATCAAAATGCAGAAAATTGGCTGGAAAATCATTTCAATTCAGGAAAAATATTGCTGATTGCTTTCTTTGGTCTGACCTGTTATCTCAGTTTTTGGAAAGTGTAGATTACAAGAGTATACAGTTAGGTCAACATTTCAGTTCTTTTCCTTCTATACAACTATACTTTGCAAATTTGGATTTTATATAACAAGAAAGAACTGTACAATAAGGTCAAATTTTGTGTATTACAAAATATATTAATGACAGCCTCCCACATAAAGAACTTGAGAAGAGTTCACCCTGTCAGCTAGTTGCTGATTGCCCAAATCCTCCTTCAGGTGTTGCATATATGGCCATTCTCTTTTGACTCACCCAAGGTGGGTGCCCCAAAATTGAGCTGTTGACATTGTTTTTCAGGGAATGAAAGGATATTTTATCAATCAACATGACTATTTAGTAAATTATAGGAGGTGAATATGAATTTCAGTTCCCTAGAATGTGGTCTCCATGAAAAAGTAATGAGTGCCTATTGCATCCAGCTAAAGCTGTTGGACTGAGATTTTCATAGGAAATTAGTCATTGCAGACCAGAACAATAAATTAACTACCATCTTAGAGGCTTGTGTCTTAAGAAACATAGCTGGATTTTCTCTATTTGGTTCTGATGTCATAAGTTAAGCCTTGTTAATGCAGTCGGGTTAAGATATGTTATTTAAAATTCTTTAAAATAGGAGTGATAAGTAGATTCTTTTGTTTCAATAGTTGTTTTAAAAAATTAATTTATAGAGAGAATAGTAAAGCATTATTTTGAGGATTCCTGTATATTCTAATAATTCTCTTCATCAAAAAGAAAAATTACAATCCCTCAGTACCCTGGAAGGAAGTTCTGCCGGCCCTGGGGAGACGAAGGAGCGCTGCTCCGCCAGAGCTGCACTCCGATGAAGGTACTAAATTCTGACATTCAGGAAAACTCCTCTGCTGGTGTTACCATAGCTCCCTAAGCTCAGCACCTGCAATCCAGCTGCTTTCCCACTGCGATGAGTCATTGACATTTCAACACTCTGCTTCGTCCACCTTATTGACTCTCTAACTTCCTGCCTTATTGCTTTATTTTTTCATTATCTGGACTTTTCTCAGTCCCATTCTACCAATCTTTTATTAGTCAGATGTCCACAACTCATCTGACTCTGAAATTTTCATTTATGCTATAAATATCTTGCTAGTGCTTTTCTACCTCTCTTCCCACATCTCTCTCTTTCTCTCTTACCCTACTCCTCCTAGCCACAGAACACCCTTAGCATGTTTGGCATATCTGGACTTCACGTCAAGGAATTTGATTTGGAAAACAAAATCGTAACATACCAACAAGCTTCTTGGTCGTTAAAAACAATCAGTCTAAGCCTGACTGTTGCTCTCTGTGCATGGTTCTAATCTGCTCACTACTTCCTGAGTTACCCAGGGGCTTAATTTTTACTATCCATGTTCCTAATTCTGATATTTAAGTACTTATGCTATAATTTTTCAGGAAAAAAAAATGTGTACAGTTTTCATGGCCAGCAACTCTGTGTGTTGTTGGCCACTGTATACAGAAAAGGCTTGGAGAGTTGTTTTACCTTCAGCTGTGCTAAATATTTTTCTTTAAATTCATTGTGATACTATTGTATTTCCTATGCTATTTGAAAATGCAAATTTAGACTTTTCTCTCGTGCAAAACTAAAGCACGTTTCCACAGGTTAGGTTAAAACGGAATGAAAATTTGTTGCTACTAGCCACTCCACTTCTTTTTATACTATAGCAAGTTAGGAGTAAAAAAGTAAAGTGGAATTAGATTGATATATGATTTAAGTAATATCAGATTCTGCCTAGAAGTGTCTGCACAGCAGTTGAAAGGCTATTATGTGTAAAATGAACTTCATCTATATCACTGAGGGTGATTAGTTATAGTACAGTAGCTTGTTTAGTTTCCTGCTAATAAGGAAATGCAGGATTAATTCATGCCTCTAGAAGAATATGATCTTTTGACAGATTTATTTTACTTAGGAGTGTAATTTTGATTTCATTTTTTTTTTTCCTCCTGATGCTTTAAGAATTAACACCTCAAGAAATTCTCATGCAGAAATGCTCATGAGTCTTAATGACACTTCTTGGACTAAATACAAATGCGTGAAGAATTTGAACAGCCAATTGCTGGCTGTTCAGTCTCACTAAATTTAAGTGAATTTATAGTGTTCTGTACCTCAGAAGATTTAGTCCCATGTAGTAAGTCTTGTGGGATTTCAACAACAAATTCTTAGGCTTTTGATCCTGCCGGTACATGCTTATCTTAAATACATGGGTAATTTAAAAGACTTATCTGGGACTGCTCAAGGCCTTCAAGTTGATACTATATTTGCAAGATCCTGGCCTTAACATGGGGAAAAAATAAATCTGTAAGGATTTCTTATTTCAGTTATGGAATATTGTACTCCTAAGTCCTTGCGAGTGAAAATCAGACTATATCTCCAGGTTTATGGCATTGCTTCATGTTACAGTCACTGTCATAAAAAATAGATTTATATTGTTCCATTGTGTATGTGTTTTACACATTCTTTCCTAAGAATGAGTTCGTGATAAGCCATTTTCTCTTTTTTTTTTCCATAAAAGTTTTTGCTATGTGACTTCCAAATTTTAATGCTTAATATGATCTTTGAAAAGCTATAAACTTTTAACTGACTTTAAACATCATGTGAATAAATTGCTGGGAAGTCTGTGGTTTGATCCCAGGAAATCCTGATTAATAGCCTTTAGTTTTTGTTAGACCACCCTGAATACATTGTGAAAAACAGTTGACTCATTTTATGGCCGTTTAGATTGTAATTGAATCTACTAAATTTATATAAAAAAATAAGAAACTCCAAATAAAGACACAAGAATTATATTTCTTCATATAAACCCATATGCTGAACACATTTCTTTATCTATTTAATTCATTCTTAGAAATATATAATTATGTATATTTTCTAACCACATACCATCTATTCTAATATAAGTAGGACCTAATCCAAAGACAGTGTAGTTAATTTTAAAGTAATTGTGTTAATAATATTTCTAAGGGTTTTCATTGATCAGGACTTGCACATTTAAAAGTGAAACTATTTTACATATTTGGTTTAGGAACCATCCTAACAACATTTTAGGTAGGAAGTGGAATGTGTAAAACAATTTTGCAAGATAATTTGCCAGATAATCTTTTTATTATTATTATTTTTATTTACTGTATGCCTCTGTGCCTTCTTAAGAAGAGCTCTTAAGAAGTTGCTAAACACACTCTTCTTTTTACGGTATAAATTAAAGGAAAGAGGTTTTATTTTATATTGGTCTAAATCTTGACACTGATACTCCAGGTGAAGGCACAGTGCTAAATATACTCATTTTGATGACACATTGAAGAATCTGGGGGTGCTGATCACCTTACAGAGCTTTAATTCCTTCACAGACAAAATTCCCAGGAACTTGAATGAGTGTTTTTCCTGGTGTGTGTCTGAGCAAAGTTGGGAAATATGGCCCATAATATGAAATTACTATATAAAGTATAAGATCTACCTCTACAGTGTTTTTTATCATATGCACATGTTCTGTTCATGTGCACACAGAGAAAGAGAATAGATTTTTATCTCACTAAAAAATGGTTTTTTTTAGGAGGTCATATTATTAGCAAAAGTAATATCCCTTCCAAAACAATCTATGTTGTTACCACAGAAGTCTGATAAGTGAAAAAAATAATTGTATACTCTGCAAAATTTATCAAATCACAGTAGGAAAAAGTAAACAAAACATATATATATAAAGAGCTCAGATTGTTAAGTAGTAATACATAGAACATATTCGTATTCTGTCTTTCCAATATGCTTGAATTTGCTTTTCCTTTTCATAAGGAAAAACAGATATTATAAATAATAGAAAATAGAGTTTATGTTCCTAAAATGTTTTTAACATAGGAAAGGGAAACATATTTTAACATTAATGCTTATCACAGCATTTAAGGCATCACCATCCCCCCTCGAGCTTTTTACTCTTAAATAAAAAGCAAAAAATCCTATTGTTTTCCTAGCTTCACTTTGCTTGTAGTGATTGATGTAGAATTTTACTGCCATCCAATGGCAAGGACCTATTATAGCCTAAGTAAATGTCTAATGCTTTTTGACCAAATTGCAGTCTAGGGAATTTAACTTATGTAGTACACTTAGGACTTACATCAATACATCTCTGTTCGTTACACAGTAAGAAAGAAATATGGCTACAGTTTCAATTTATTCTGTGTTTCCTAACTCAATTTAATGCTGAATTACTAATATTGTAGTACATAATTACCTAAATGAATAAATCAACTTAAGCTAGTCAGTAAAAAGAGCATTAGCGTATAATATTAACTTTTGCATGTGCCTTGTCATGTTAATTTAAAAGATTCCTTTTTTCTTTTTCTTTTTTTTTTTTTTTTTTTTAACAATTAACAGTGTTTTCCTAGTCAACAAAATACCCTTTTGTGAAAAAATTGTTTTCCATTTTATTGTGTCTGGAGACTTTATTACTGTACACTAAAGATTTACTTTATAACTGTCAAAAATGTTATAGCTTTGCTAACTTTTTTTCCTTTTACACACACATACATACACACATACACAAACCTCTAAGACAGAAAAACAATTGCTGAAAAGTATGATCTAAAATATCTAGATTTTGGTATAGGTTTATATTCTTTATTTCTGCTGATTCAGACTGAACTGGTAGTCGAAACTGTACAGACAACAATTAGGTTTCTGAAGTGCAGTCTAAGATTAAGTTCATTTTTTTCATATTTATTTTAGAAATGAAACAATATAGAAATATCAAAGGAAATTACTTCCAGTGATGGATAAGAATTTAAAATTAAGTCTCTGTTTTGTACTGCTGACAAATAATTACACATTTGACTAATAACCTTTAGAGTATCTCGCGGCTGGGTTGATTACAGTAATTTATGTTGTTTGTGTCAATCTTTACACAATGAGGAACTACCTGGATTTGGTTAGAGGGTTCAGGTACCCTAGCAGATGGACTCAGAGGAAGACAAGGCTGGTCTTCTCCTGCCTCATTTCCACGAGTCTGCAATCTGGACTGGTAGAAAGAAAAGGTGGAGGAATTTCATTCCAAATCATAAAGGAGCACTAAAGGTGAAAAAAATTACTCTGTACCCTTGAAATAAATGCAGTGTGTAAATTGTTTTGAGGAGAAATTCAGTGGTTGTTAAAGAAAGGGAAAAAAACACACTACATTTGAGGAAAGATGTAAATTTAGGTAAAAGAGAAAAATCAAGTAGCACCAAAAAAGAGTAGATTCTATTATTTCTCTCATTTCATTTTAGCTAGATGACTTCTCATGTAATGTCACTTCATTAAAATGGATCTCCTTTGCTGGCTGAAGTCAATGAACACCTTTTCAGTGACATAAAAGAGAACTGAAACAAGCCCCCATTTTTAAGAAAAAAAAATATTTTCAGAATTTCACACTACACTGATGGCTACATGTTGTTCCACAAGTATATTTCAGTCAACTACCTGTCAAAACCTTTCTGTATTCTCACAAAGATGAAGCTGTAATTATTGAATTTAAGCATCCTAATTTTTAGGAAGACTTTGTCAAATGTTCTCTCAATCTCTTCTTATTTTAACTGTTTCTCTGAACTCATAGACCTTGGCCTATGGCCTATGGTTATTACCACAGTTGTACAAGAAGTACAGTCTTAAATTAAATTACATCTTAAACTTGGAGCCTTTTAGATCAGATAAGGTTAATGGAGATGAAGCCAGCAAGGGAATGCAGAACAAGGCCCCAAAGAATCAGATAGGGATATGCCTAAGACAAATTCCTTGCTTACACAAATAATTACAAAAATTAAAGCTTTCCTACTATAACTGAAATGCAATGGTGTAAATCAGCACCAACTCTTTGGTGTTATAATGAAGGGAAAAGAATACCCTTCTGCTTATAAATATAGGTATTAACATAGGAATACTAGGAATACTTAGGTTCTTTGCCACTTTAGTGCTTTAGTACTACAAAGAAATAATAGAAAACTACATAGAAAATGAGGATCATGGGAAACATGTACTGTGTATTCTTGTATTTATTCTACAGTTAATATCAGGGCACCACAACAGTACTCTGAAATGGTACAGGAAAACAAAGCTCACTCTGCTCTCATTGTTACTATGTTTATTTGGAAAATGACTGAAAAAAATCTACCCAATTCTTCAGTTTAAAATTAAAGTTCCATACGATGTTAACATTCATAAATTTTATAGCTGTTTAAAACCATCTGTGATTGTCACAATATGGCATACAGATTTTTTCCCAGAATTTAGATCTGAGATTAGAGAGTACTAGTCTCAGAAAAATAATACAGGTGAGTCCAGTGCATGGGGAATATCCATACTACAGAGTATCCATTTATTATTAGCTGTTAATCCATTTTCTAAAATGTTCTCACTGTGTGGATCTCATTATTTTGCCATATAAAGTTGTGGAAACTTATCCAGTGAAATCAGTTTAAATTAATTTGTGCAGAAAGATAGACTTTAATATTCCAAAACCTTTCACGAAGCAGAAGCTTTATCATTTGCCTCAATTTTTTCTTGAAAAATTTGGCTTGGCTTGGCTGTCCTTGGTGAGGTAAGATGGGCAGCTGAGGACTACGCAGAGCTCCTGCCAGCCCAGGCAGGGTTGGTTAAATGGAGATCATGGAAAATGCAGCATTTAGCTTCTGTAAAGGGGTCACCGCTGCCTCGATGAGCGGTGTCCCCCACCCTGGCACATGTCCTCAGCACATCCCTTCGTGACTGCCTTTGGCCAGGAGCTGAGGAGACCGCGTGTGGTGGCACAAGCAGCACACGTGGCCCTGTCGCTGGAGAGGGGGAGACCCCAGCCCATTGGCCTCACCTGAGGACAATTTCTTGTTTGTGGCATCCATCCTTCCCCTCTCCTTATAGATTAATGCATATTCAAACCATGTATTAAAATAACGGCAAGGCAAACATCCTCAGAATTGCTAACCTTAATTCCCAAATAAGCCGCTCACAGCCGATTGCTTTTGCCCAATCTAATTTTCTTTGTGCGTATTATAATGTTCAGCGCGCTCAATGACAATCACTTCTGTGAAGCTGCATTTCATTTTCTCTGACCACCAAAACTGTGATCTGCTTTACTTGCCTGGAACAAGTATCATGCACAGATTTTAATTATTTAGTCATGATTTAGCATGCATGATATATGGGTATCATTATCAATGGCTGCAATATCTCTTTTCTTCTTTTGGCTATTTAACATGAGGAAGATGCTCTTTGTTATTAACATCTGTTCATCAGGGACACAGACCTTCTCAGCACTCCTAGCACCTTCTGTTTTTGTCAGGAGAAGGGAAAGTGATCAAGAGCCTCATCAATGCCTAATTTGGCACTGATGTGTTTCCCTTTCTCCTAGCACGGCTTAGATCTAAATTGTCCCTAAAATTATAATACGTTTTAAAATATTCCCCAATAACCAGATTTGACTAGGCATAGACCAAGGTGGTATAGATACAAATGAAACATTATTTAAATGTTACGGTTGTGTGTGGGCTACAGATGAAAAATAAGTTAATAAAAGACGTGATAGAATTAGAAAATAAGATTAGTGAATTGCTTTAGCCGTGAAACCATCTTCTAGCTATGAAAAAATAGCTAATCTTATTTTTCCCCCACTAAGCTCATTCCAGTTTTTACACAGCCCAATGAAGGCCTCACAGCAGAAATGTCCCTTTATATTTACCTTCTTATTATAGCAGGCATTTTATTAAGCCTTTTAAGAAGGGATCTTTGGCTGGTAGTAAAATAAGGCTCTGGTTCTTTGCTGCTTATCTATCACGATGTTACTGCAGAGGCTCTGAGCCATTTGGAGAGAAATTTTTTTGGTCAGCCAAGCCGCAAACCCATAGCTTTCCTGTCCGACTCAATCCAAGGACAGCCCACACTTGAACCTTTTTGCAGATTCCTCTTAAAGAAACGTAAACGAACAAAAAAAGGGCTTTCTACAACAGCACTCAATTCTGTGAGCATGCTGATACCAACCAAACATAACAACGTTTGTGCTCCAGACCAGGATCTTATTTCTTCCTAAAAAAAAAGCATCAAAATCTGATCATGTAGATAAAAGCAGAAACTTCTCATGAATATACTCTACATGATTAAAACTCCAGCTCCCTATGGTTTAGACCTGGAAGACATTTTAATTATCTATCTAACATCTTGCTATTTCTGGAATTTTGACTGCGAATGTTTCTGACATAGTGTTTCATGAAGTATCCTTTCCTCATACTGTGCTTTTTTTATACTCCAGATGTACAGTAAACAACAAAAGCTTGTTTTATCTTTTACTCTCCATCAGATGAAAGCAAGAGATAACTAAAAGGAAAAAAAACTTTTAAAGAATATATTTTAATCATAGATATCCTGCTTATAATATAAAAGTCTGATAATAATCTCAAATATATTTTACCAAATAGACTCAAACTGCACATAAAAATCCAACCGTAAATATACTGTAAATAAATTAAAAGAAAATCAGCAATTAAATATTACTTCAAAGAAAAGATATTCAGATTTTTGCATGTAATTATTATTTTAAATCAATTTTAGCAACTTTCAATACCATCCTATCAGTTAAAAACTATCAGCATAGAAAAAAAAAATCTTGATATGATAATCATAAACATGTCTTGTTTTGAATACAAAGGCAGGAGCAACTCAATCTTCAGGGTGAGTTCCAAATGTAAGCCAGCCTACTCAATACATAATATAGTGTATGAAAAGTAGGTATCAAGTTTACAATGGAATGCCTTTCAAGTTGGCGATGGAGTGACCATACAAATGTTGTTATACGAGAATGAGAAATATCAAGAAACTTGGACAGACTCAATCTGCGTTGCATACTTGGACAGTTTCTAAAATCGCTCTATCCCTTCTTAGACTACATTTGGACAAATGATTAAATAAACCTGAGATCTTGTTTAAAGAACCTATTTTTTGTCAAGTTTCTACTTCTGGGATTTGTCCCTGAATTGAATTAATATCAAGAAAAATGATTGGTATTGGTCAGGTCAGGCCATAGGAAATGGCTGCACTGTGACAGGAACAGAGTAATTGGATGTGTGAGCTGGTTAGGTCTCAGCTGTTAGGACAGTTCTGTTGAAATCTACATGGCACAGAACCTAGACACTAGTCAGTGCTGCACTTGATGGCCTCTCTCAGGCTGAATCAGCTGAAGCAAAGCATTAGCGTTGGCATTAGCATTAGCTATGGCATAGGAGCACGCTAATGGGGCTAGACCCAAGTTTTCATAGCAAATGCCACGTGAATCAGTGCCAATGCAGGCCGCACTTTGTGATGTAAATATATCTTTGGTATATCAATATCCTTTATCTTCATTAAGGTCAATAATTCATGAAGTGCAAACAAGTCTAAAGGAAGTCTCTAAGAAAGAGACATGGCTTCATGAGATAGTTCCATAGATATGATCTTTTTACAGAAGAAGAAAAAGAAAGAAAAATGAACTAGTGAATACACATGTACTTTGTAACATCAGAAGAGCCATTTTGATGATAATCAAGCTTGCCTTTTTGCATTACGTGGACTTCTTATAATTTCTTCAAGTGATTCCTACATCTGTAACTTCACATTGAGAAGGCTATTTCATTAAGACATTTAATTCTTAGAAGATGCGGTGTCAAAATCATTTTATATGATGGGCCTCTTCTGATATCTGTTGCTTTGTAGCAACCACTTTCAGCAGAAGTTATTAAATGACTACCTGTAGAAATCCTCTCTCTGTAAATATCGGATTTCAGAAGGGCTGTTTAGATTAGGTATATGGCAGCACTGATGCATTCAGGTCTAGCACTGACCCTGATATAATAAGCTCCTGAAAGTCAGATGCTATGGAACCTGGTACAGAGATACTGAATAGCTCTGCAGGAGATGGCTTTGATACAGCAAAAATCATATTGTTTTGGAGGTAATTGGAAAGTTTAACTAAACACCGCCTGTTTCCTCACAAAGATGCTGAGAGGAAAGATGCTGAAACATTTGCCCTGCACCTGCTCGGATTCTGTAACACCTCCTGTCCCTTGTCTTTTCCATTATTGATAACCCAGTGCCTTGTTCTCAGAGACCAGGAGCTGACTCTGTGCTTGGTGGAGTGATGGCACACACAGACACACACACTGCACACAGCCCACTGGGAGCTGCCGCTGAAGTACTCTGACCTGTCCAAACTGCTGTGGCAGTGCCTCTGACCAAGTAAATGTGGAGCATCTGGTCTAGCTTTCAGAAGCACCATGTCCCTCTTGAAAATACCGATTTACTGCTTCCTCCCAAAACAACATCTGAGCCTTACTCTCCTTGGAGCACAGGAGTGTTAAAATAGATATCTAGGGCAAAGATAGCCTTTAAAAATGCCTGAAATACTCAACTGTAATTTTTATCCATAAATGACAGTTCACAAGATGTTTGCACCTAAGTAACTTTTGACAATTTTGGCAATGTCATAAGAGCATCCTGAGCGATCATTTCAGCTCAGCATCTCTGCACACTAGGTCACAAATAAAACTCAGGTCATCCATACAATATGTTGACCATGATAACAAGTCATGAGACTATCAAAATTAATTGCTATCTCTTAGCAGCCTTAGGTTAAGCCTTAACCACACAAAAATATATAGAGGGAATGAGTTTGTGAAAGGGATCTTTCCTAATGTATGTAAAGGTTTACATTAATAGCACCAAGGCAGCCAAAGGCGAGAGTGCCCAATAACCCAGAACACACGTGAGGAGTTAAACCTTGTCACCTGTCTGTAATGAGGGTGGAGAAGATTCTCCACTGCTGCTTTCCCCAGCCACCTGGGAAGGGTTAAGGCACCCCTTACCCAGCGGGCACACACCTGAGCTGTTAAAGGCTGCGACAGCGGTTGACTGACTGGTTGCTGGAGGGGAAGGAGGGAGAGAAGGGGCTCTGCATGATAGCCAGGAACCAGAAACTTCAGAGGCCTTGTGCAGCCTTCTCTTGGAAGCTGGAGGGGCTCAGTAGAAGTGGTAAGTGACTTATGAGGATGTGATTGTCAGAACTCATGCTGGGTAATGGAGAAATGCTGTTATTTTTAAAAGGATGACAATGAGCAAGAGGTTTGTGGAGAGAAGCCTCCCACTAATGAGGGCTTAGGCTGTCAAAGAGGTGATTCCCAAATTTGCTGTTAACACCAGAAGCTCTGAGGATCTAGGTGTGAGTTTAGCACGGATGGCCTCCTGTTGAGGCAGAGGAAAGCCTTTGCTCTTGGCATGAGCAAGAGCAGGCAAGCTTGGTTCTTCTGAACCTTCCATGGGATGTAAGTCTCCAGAAGCAAATGTTCTCATGTTACTAAATGAAAAACAGCAAGCTGGTCAAGAAAAAAACTGTTGCTGTCAAGTGTTTTATGTGGCTGCTATAAATGTAGCAGTGATATGGAAGTGTAGGTGTAATTTTTGGTGAGACTACATTTCTGCTGGGATAACAAGTAATTTTGAGGTAGTTCCTTCTCTTTAACCTTTTCTTAAGTTTTACATGGTGTTTTAGCATAAACAGACTGAGATAATGTGATGACAATTTAATTTTCTTATGTTGTATGATGGGACTTGATTGATTTTAATGTTGTTCTTGAGCTAAAGAATGAGTTGTGAATAATGACAGGCTATCAGTAAGAAAAATCATTGTAAAGTGCAAAAATTAGTAGCCAAGTATCCAAATTTTATGTGTTTCTTTACGCTGCTCTGGAAATATCTTTAGCGTTTGAAACACAATGCAGTCTACATATTTATTGATAATCCAAGGTTTAACACTGAGAAACTGTTATTTATGCCATGAGATTAGGCCATACCTGGAGTACTGTGTCCAGTTCTGGGCCCCACAGTACAAGAGGGATGTGGAGCTGCTGGAGAGAGTCCA
>JAWLRI010001075.1:72041-115329 GCA_034781795.1 Crypturellus tataupa
TAGGTGGCCCTGCGTGTGCAGGGGGGTTGGACTAGATGACCTCTAGAGGTCCCTTCCAACCTTAGGCATTCTATGAGATGCCTCCAAAAGTTAGAGTATCTTGAATACCGTCACACACTCACAAAGAAGTCACATGAGATTCACTTAAGACTGAATTTAAGTTATTTTTGACTCCAGGCAATTATTTTTTAGGCCAATTAGTTTCAACTACACTGAAGCTAGAAAATTACTTCTTTCAGGAAGTGGCTGGATTCATGTCTAGAAAGGCCTGCTCATACTCTGCTCTAGGGGCTGGGTATAAATCTTTGGTGTACTCATTAATCTTTTAAGCTGGGGAACATAAACATCTGGAAGCTTGTACTCTCAGAATTCTGTAACTACATCTCCAACTGGTTATTTCACTACTTTTTGTCTATAATAATGCCCCATTCCATTCTCTATGTATTATTCATATATGCCTTATATTTAATCACCAACCCACTAAAGTTAAAATCACACTATACCTGAAATATAAACTCTATCACACTGGAGTTGAGAACACATTATACTTTAGCAATAATTACTATCATGCTGAGGTAAGGTTGCCACCTTTTTTTTTGTGAAACCATAAAGGCTTTTTTCGTTATTGGTGCCTTTTTCTACCTGTAAAACAAAGCCACCTTCTATGGTTATTTTTGTTGTGTCTTCTCCAAGTAAGGTAGGATGATTTTTTTTTTACACTTCACACTCTGCCTTCTAGTTAGCTGTTTTTTGCCATGTGCAAAAGGGGCCTTAGCCAATTAGGAAGTGCTGCCTTTGATAACTGGAATCACTCTGTCCTTCGTGTCTCCACAGCAGCAGCACAGTTGGGGACCCTTGTGCTACACAGGGAACATCTCCAGCATCAACCAAAACAATGTCTTCCTTTGCCTGTGCCAGTAGTCTGTGCGTCGAGCTCATCCACGTTGGATGTCCTTGTTTCCATTTGCTCTCCAGGCAATTTTGTAAATTTTTTAGTATTGAACAAAGACTCTACTATATACTTGGCCAAGTGCTTCTGCAGACAACCCTTCTTTATGGCTGGGATGTGGGTTATAATGGCATTCCCGAGAAATGGGACAGAATGCTATGATGGACTGGCAGCATGCCTGTATTTGCATGACAAAGGAATCCAACTAGAGCGCTGAAAATCCCTGTTGTGAGAGGCACCATGTTAATAACGCTGGTCTTGTAGGTTGAGCTATTTAATTGTGCATTACTAGATCTTATCTGGAAGTCTGTAGCCTGATTGGCCTCGTAGCTGCGGGCTTCTAAGGGCTTCCAGTGATGTCTGTGATAGGTCCTGTCTCTTCGGGAAGTTTTCCTCGCAGCATTGTTGCTCTTGGTTCTATCTCTCTACTCCCTTTAAGCCATGAGCTGAACATCAGTTTTGTGTTTGCATGCCTGTAAGTGGCACAGAATCATCACGTTATCATGCCACTTTTATCATATTGCCAATGTGCTGTGTGCAGCCCAACTATCTTGACTTCTGATTTGTGCTTCCTTACAGTCCTTACAAAGCAATGAGGAATTTGGGGCAGACAAGGTGTGCGGGGATGTCCTCGTTCTGTATTCCATTAGTATTTTCTTCAGGTCATCTTAACATAATCTCATTTTGAAGAATGAAGATATGAAGTTATCAAACTTGTGGCTGAGGCCTTTAGCTGCAATATTTATTAAGCTTATGTGTATTAATAAGTGCCAAACATGTATTCAAATAACACACAAGGGTATGCTTTTAACATTTTTAACTAAATTAAACTCATTCTTGGTGTAAAGCAAAGTTGTACAATTAAAAAAAAATAAACACACAATTGGCTGGTGTCCTTGTTAAGCATCCTATTGAAATCTTTGTTCATTTTCTCAGTATTTATGCATGCTTTTTATGAAGGTTGCTTTGTGGAAAAGCTGAACTTTTCTGACCTTTGTGGTACCTGAGGTCAACAGTGCATCATAAATGGAGTGAGAAAACTGAAAACTTTATATTTGAATTGTTGTCTGACTGTAATTAAAACCACTAATGTTGTTCTAATGCTGCCTTTGTTACAGCAATCACAGCAGTGAGTGCTACATCTCACCTTATGTTATTTTCAAGAAGCCTTTCATGCTTATGTATTTAATTATCTAGCTTTCTTTTAATGTATTTGTCAAGCAGTCTTAAATATATTATTGCAATACCATATCTGCAATAGTATCTCCACATAAACAAATGTGCTTTTTAACTACAGCATTGAGAACTCCCTCTGGTAGGATTCCCAAACTGCTCTGCAGGTTGCTGGCTACAGCAGACTACCAAAACAAATCTCTTACCATGATCGAGGTCAGAGCCAGGTCAGTCATTCACAGAATATTACATCTCTTCTTGGAAGCAGGAAGCATTTGATATTTGATTTCCCTGTGCACTAGCCTTTGATGGATTTTCCTTTTCTTTCCTGCAGAGGGAAGAATCTGTTATGTTAAAATTGTTATGTGTATTTACATATAATGACTGATATACACTTAATACTGTTAGTGTCCTGGAAAACCATTAAAGCCATATAACTTGTGCTCTGCAACGGTGTGTATGTGCTATTCTGCTGGTGTCCGAGGTAATCCCTTATGGGAAAACGTCTTCACATGAGGACACTGGTCATAATGACTTAAATTTTCATCAGTTACTTCTCCTGATGTTCATGAATTATTATAGGACATTAACACAGAGGTAAATATTTAATTTATAAATAGACTTCTGCAATGATTTATAAATGATTTAGGAGAAAAACATTGCTTCCACTTTTAGTGTCCAGTTACTTGCCTTATCTTGTGATGTTAGTTTGCCAGGGGAAAGCTAAGGCCTCCAATGTCTATGTATGTCTATACAGCTATAGAAAATCCTTTTAGAGCTTTGGCAGCAATTCTCCCCTCACCCCCAAAGATTACTAGCTCAATAGAAGGACTTTTTTTAATTGCATGGCGCTACCTTTTTTACTGTGGACTTTATAAAACTCTTGCTTTGTGAGGTTGAATTTTAGTAGTACTTTGGCTTAAGCATCAATGCTTGCTTAACTTCCCCCTCCCTGGCATCTAAAATACTATGGCTAACAATGCTTCCTACCATAAGGGAAAAGCTGAAGATACAGATAGTTTTTAGTATATCTTGCCTTTTTAGCAAGAAAGCTTGCTTCTTAGTAGTCTGAGTGTTGCTGTGATGAAATGGGTGGGGAAAATCCCTTAGTTTTAGGGAGTCAGAAATGCGTTTTAAGAACAACACACACAAAAATAAAAAAAATAGTATTTGACAAGGCTATGGCAGCTGCATTTAACAGAAAGTCAGACATAGGACTGATGGCAAAGCATTTTATTGAACTTAGCCTACCAGGGCTGTGTGTTTGTTGTTATCCCTACTGTAAGGCAAAAGCCCTTGTTACTTCATAGTCTTTTTTGAATGACTGCAACACATAACCAAACATCAAAGGAGGGTATAACGTCAAAATGTCATAAGCTAGAGGAAGATCACAGAACAAAATAGAACAAATTGGTAAAGTGCAGCATTTATAATACATCTTACTGATTGTAAATATATAATACATGTTCCTAAATGACTTGAATTTTGCTCACACATCTGGTACTCTGGGAACAAGTAGAACTTGTAAAAGGCACAAAGGTATAGGCTGAAAAATATGATCTAAGCTTATAACAGAAATAATGGAACATATTCACTTTAATTATAGAAAGCTAGACAATGCCAAGTCTGATCACATTTTTCCTCTTGTATGAGGATAGGCACTGTTAAATTCTGTACAATAGGCCCTATAACTAATATAAACCTGTTTGTGGGCACAGTAAAGGAAAATGTTTTTTTTCGTGTTGTTCCTGGCCCAGATGTTTAGAATAGTCCTCTTGTGTTTACAGAGATTCAGTTTAAAACTAGAATCTAAGTTCTTACATGTCTCAGAGCTGAAAATACATCAATAAATATCACAAGTTTGTACAAATATTTGGCTCCATTTCCTCTTCTGTATGGATGTGTGTGTATATATATATTTTTTTCTTCCTGTCATTTGTGAGGAAATGTACAGGATGAGGCGTATATAGCTCTACCTGCATGAATGGAATATACTGTGGCATGGAGAATCCTAGGCCTCTTTAGTTTTCTAAACTGTTTTTAATTCTGTGAGTCTGTATATCGACACAGAGAAGGAAAGCAACTTTATCTTCATAAACTGCAATGCGTATTTTTTATGTTCACAGAAGTGTCTTAAATGTAGCCTCCATATAAAAACACAAGATTTCTTAACTACCTCTGCTCAAACAGAGGAGTCTGTAAACTGTGTATACCTAAGAGAAACTGTAGCACGCTTGTCGTTCAAACTTATAATTCCCCGATCACACTTACTATACCAAAAGTAAACCAGAGGACAGGATTATGGAGCTAAATCCCTCCATTGCCTGTTATTCCAGATTTGACAAGGTTGTGCAAGTAGAAATAACAAAGATTTTTATTAATTTGACTAAATGCATAATCCTGTGGTAAACTGAATGGGTTTTAGCATTTGTTTCCTGTATTCGAAGGAGATGAAGATTAAAATATGAAGTAAATTCTAATACAAAGTGCCTGTGAAGGGGAATTGTTTTTTTATTGCTTATGGTCCTGCAACTAACTGTTAAAGATGAGAGGACAGAGTCTTGCAACTTTTTACCCAATTTACCCGCCTGTGTACCCTCTTAGCCTCCAGTGCTATGGGAAAAAATATTTAAAATCTTCATCTTTATTTAAAAAAATCAGTTACATGGTTTATTAACTGACTAAGAAGGTGAAATTGAATTCAGGGATACTAAGTGCCCATAGCTATTTTTGGACAGTCTAATATTCATGGCAGGCATTTCTGCAAGTTTTTCGTTAACATGACTTATGTTTCTCAATACTATGGATGTGTTTTTCCTCAAGTGCATTAAAGCAAAATCTGACAAGGTAGAGGCTTTTTTCTATTGAGGAACGTGTAAATGTTGGATTAATGTGATAAATACAGTGGTCTTTCATCCAAACAAGCTCCCTGTCTGAAACAGCAGCATACAGATGCACATAATGTACCTTTTTGGTTTCTTCTCTCCAATTATGCTAACAAGCTTCATGCTGGGAAAGGATTAGGGCTGATGGACAATCAAGGACAATGCTGCCTTCTTGGTAAAAAAAAAGGTGTGAAAAGATATAGGCACCGGAGCAGGAGTTATTAGGCCTACCTGCAGGAGGCCATATGACTGCGTTAGGCCGAGAGAGACAGAGGTATAGAAAATGCTTAGTCACTTTCCTAAGCTCCTCAATGACAACTTTAGCACCTTTTGATCCTAAAGGGAAAGTCACAATGCAAATATTCCTCTGGCAGCTTCTGCTCAGTGTTTACTGCTCAGCGGGATGGCCATGACACCTGGCTGAGTAAAATTCCCAGTGGGAGAGGAGCACTTGGCTGACCAGCGGGGCAGGAGCACCTGCGGCACCAGGAAAAGCACAGCCGAGGCAGGCGAGGCCCTGCGGGATGAGCCCTCTGCCAGGTCTAGCCTGTGTGTCTGTATTATAGGAGGAGAGGATTAAAAGGGAGAATCAAAGGGAGTATGATGCAAGGCCGTGTCCAACCTCCACCCATATTTTATTTACTGTGGTTTTGCTTCTTTGGGGCACTTCAGAGCATAGCCAAAGCAGAATGGTCAGGGAAACGCAATTTCTTGTTCAGTTGCGCAAGCCATGAGTCCCTTAAAATTTACTTTAACAAAGTTTGTATGTGCTTCTGCTCACTTGGCCTTTTATTGAGCCTCGCTTCTTAAAATATTTTGCTTTAAATTAAAGGTTTAATTCCAAGTAACCAAGGTTTAAAGATTGGGTCCATTTTAGTTCTGCTTTGTAGCTGACACTTTACTATCCCTTCCAAACTAATTCCTCGCTTTGTGTGTACAATTCTAGAACACCCTAAATATGTTGCCTGCTCTCTGACTTTACGGAGTATTGATATTAGCCTGTGAAACCCACTGGTCTCCAATTGAACTAATCATAAAATACTATGTAAACATCTCCCTGCATCAAGGATATATATTAAGTTACATTCCACACAGACAATGTGAAATAAAAATATTGTAACTTAGAAATGGGTATCTAACACAAACGTTATTAATGTACCTCCCAAAGACTGCTCAGAGGCAAAGGTGACTGCAGGGGCGGAGGTAGATGGTTACAAGCTGCCTTCTCCCACATCTGTGTAAATAGTGGAGTGGTGGCCCCTCAAAGCTACAAGGGCTGCAATTTCAAATATTAAACTACAAAAAAGTCTATCTGTGACTGTACTAAAAAAAATTGCCTCTAGTATCTTTTTTTTTGTTTCTTTTTGGCTGCTAGTATTAAGAAAAATACCAGAGGACCACCAAGGAAGAAAGGGGCAGGAAAAGGACATAGGCATAATGAATGCAAGGATTTAATTGACACACTGGCTGTTTGCACTGTCTTTTCTCTTTGTGGAGATGTTATCCTCTGCGTATTGATAACACTAATCTTCTAAAGAACCATATTGAACTGAATCATAAAATGGGGAAAAAAAAATCCAAAAATAAAATTTTCATAAAAATATTCTTTTTTTCCCCAAAGCCAAATATCCTGAATTTCAAAACAGCAAAGTAGAATACTTAAAAAAAAGTTTGAGAGATAGCTAACAGTGTTAAAAATAGCTTTAATATCCTTTCTCTGTAGGTATATGGCTTCTACCTGTATTCTGGACCAGTCCAAATCCCTAGGTCTCAGTAAAAATAAAATTAGAGAAAATCTAGGAACAGTTTTCCAATGCAGGTAGGGGGGAAAAAAAGCCTGTTAGTATCTATTTCTGATTATCATGTGGAAACTGTTTTCTACTACAGAAATTTTATTAAAATTGTTTAGGATGTTAAATGAGAAAACATTAGATTGGATGGAACTGGAACTCTTTTGGTATGCACGAGAAGTATTAAAGTTGTTGAAAAGTTTCTTTAAATATGAAGGCTGCGTGGTATGAGAGCAGCAAAATGGGCGATACAAGTACAAATTTTTTTGTGGTTCCGTGCTCAGTCTTAGGGATTTCTGGGTTAAATCCATTTATGTGTCGGTAGAATGGTGTAGTCTCTGGCAAATAACAGATCTTTGAAATGGGGAATTTCATTTGAGAAATAGTGTAGTCTAGAAAAAATCTGCTGAAACATCAAGGTGTTGTGACTTATGTCCACTGTAGGTGATATAAGAGCAAATACCAAGCAATTTCCTACTACTTGCTTTGTGCTTTTATATTATCTCAAAAACTAGAATTAGTTTGAAGGGAATCCAGGTTGCAGGATATAGACTGAGTCAGAATAGTATAATAGTTTTTTTTGTTGTTGAGATGTTTAAGATTCTTATATTTTTAAAATATACAGCACAGGTATGGACTTATGCTGGAGGTGACTCTTGCTGCTTAATCTTTGTATCAGTAGCACAATTCTTTCTACTGTCTGAGAGCTCTGTTTTTAGTGAGGTGTCAGCTGATCAACAACATTATTCAGCTTATACTGAGGGCTTTGGGGGGCACGTTGAGTACTGTAGGTTCCCAGGTGACCTGCAGCTGTGTGGTGGAGGCAGGTGGGACATTCCTGCAGGCAAGAGGATGTGGGGAGGATGTCAGCAGCTGCAGATGGCCTGGAGGTGCCTCCTCTGCACTCAGGGGGATGTGGACTAAAGTCCTCTTGTGTTTAGGAACATAAAAGGCTGCCAGGCTCCTCGGTTGGGATGGTGGCTCCTGTGGTATGTGCTGGGTTCAGACTGGTCTGTGCTGGCATGGACTTGGGAAGGAGAGGAGCACCCCCTTGGGTGCTTGGGTCCAAACGAGAAGGTTGCATAGGTGTCTGCTGGGCTCTTTATCAGGTGCATGAGCCAGCTTGGGCAGAGCAGTGGAGCAGGGGTCTGAAATACAGCAGTGAGGGAGTTAAGGGCGCTCTGAGTCAGACGCTTGGGCAAAGCAGGCTGTTGACTGAATTGCTCTCCTGAACCGCCTTGGTGAGGAGAACTTGCAGCTCGTTCGTGTTTACATCTCAGAGAGGAGGACGTGGTGGAGCAGCGTCAGAGAAGGGCTGCTGCTATTGGATACCTCTTCCCAATGACTGTCAGACACGTAAGAGGATTTCTTCTTTATCACTAATGGAACAGTTGCAGAAAACTGTTGCTGGGTAAACTGTCTGCTTTTAGATGATGCTAGAGCAATATTTTTACATTGGTATGCTGCTTTATTGACAAGAATATATTTTGGATTGTATCAGCATTTACTATTTCCCCACTTCATTTTAATTGGAAGTTAATGATGTATGACTCTTCTACTAACTAAATGAATATTTGAACTGCTGCAAGTTGCTTTAATAATTGTTCAGCTAATCATTTGAATTATCAAAGATCTTTACTTGTGCAATGTCATATAAATGGTAAAAATTAAAAATTAATCAACTTGATTTACCTAACTAAAAGCTGCCATCTAATGGGTATTTTTCAATACAAAGACAGCGGTAATTATGCCGAAAAAATATTCGTTCCCGTAGTTTGAACGATTATAGCAATTTCCACCAGGGGATTTCGCAGTCAGGTTCCAGTTCTGGGCAACAGTGATTAATATAATGGTTATTAATGAGAATTCATTTTTGTACATCTAGGGGTGTTTGGGTGTCAGGTTCCAAAAGCAATGAGGTTAGCATATTAATTATGAAAGAGAGCATTGGACTGGTGACTTAAAAGTAATTATATTGATTTTTTTCCTTCGTTTTCTGTGACGTGAAAGGTCAATTAGACTTATAGAAACAATGGAGCTTTTCACAGCGGGAACTATCGTTTCTCTGTGCTGACATCTTTTTAGCCATGTACAAAGTTCATTAAATGTGCAAAGGTAGTGATGTTAAAAGGGAGAAAGTGATTGGGTCAGGGGTCACAAAGCACGGCGAGCTGACAGCCGCGCGGGGATTACGCCACGGGAGCTAAGTAATAGTGAGAATTGCCTTTCAGGTTGCCCACTGGGACCGAGGGGAATGAAGTTATAAGCAGCTAATACTATTGGGTTAATTAAAAGGAATATTGACAGCAGCTTTGTTTGTCTTGCCCTGAATGGGATGCTGTTAACCAAGTATTTTATTGGGTTACATAACAGTAGTGAATTTGTCTCAAATAACAGATTGCCAAATCTTAAAATCTACTGTGTTCCGGTAAAAAGTATTGAACCGAACACTGTCTGACACTTGTACGGTCTTCTGTTTCACTGTCTCCTTTCATATGGTATGTTGTTAGATGTTACCCGTTCAAGTCATTTTTCTTTTCATTGAAGTCTGCTCTCCTAGGTGTTAATGTCCAGGTGTTTTAAAAAGGAAGGTTAAAAGTAGCTAAAGCTCTTCTTTCGAGATCCATACCTTGATATAGATATATATATATCTACTACTAATCTGCTCATTTGTTCATTTATAGGACTTTTATGTCCTTAAGCTACTCTTTCTCATTTAAAAATCAAAAGATTTAGGTATTCAAGGTAAAACAAAAATCCTAAGCGTAAGGATGGAGAGAGGAGGTATTAAAATGTAGAACGTGACTCATTATTGTGGGGAGAGCAGCTGAATAAAGCGTTCTTGATCATTCTGGTGAAATTAATAACTCCAGCAGCACATCTGTGAAGATTTCAAATTTGTCCTTGTCGCATAAAAATGACATTTTTATACTGTATGTTGAAGAAAATAGCTCTAAAGTTTTATAAGTTTTCAAAGTGTTTTTTCTGGAATGCTGTAAACATTAATTATGTGCTAGATGTGACTAATTTGCTTGTAGTCTTCATCTCAAAACATCAGGGTTTTTACTTCTCTGTGCTAAAAAGAGAGCTTGATGTGAATTCTCTATGTAGCAATATGTGTCTGATTGCTTCAAATATTGTGTGATCATTCTTTGATTTCAAATGAGCTCAGTGTTGGCAGTGCAGTGAGGATGTACAGGTAGACTTCAAAGCTGACTTTATTCTTCCATTTTCCGTTCTGACGCTGCTGTCCCTTTGGTTTGTTTTGCAGAAGCCTACAGTAATGCACACTGCATTATCTGACAATGTTAGCAAAAAATGGAAGCAGAAATATAATTACTCTCCTTCTTTCATATTTTGGTTGATAAACAGTGAAGATGGAAAGTTCTGCAGGTACAAAAGAAGAGCACTTTTAAGATCTATTTATATTAGAAAAAAATAAAAGTATGTACTGTTGTTTTGTAGCCAGATTGTTATGAAATAGGAATTTCTACCTTTAAACTGTTCCTATTGTAAAGCAGGCAAAGTGCCGGGAATATTAGGAGACTTTTGAAATAGTTGTATATCTGTGATGACTATAGCATCTTGTTTACACTTTTTAAGGGTTAGATGCCTTGAAAAATTGTCCTTTTCCTCATTTTTTCATCTGCTGGGAGCCATCTTTCTAATAAACAGAGTATTGTTTTTCTGGGCTGCTGCAGTTAAGTGTGCATGCGTGCACAGCTCGGTTTTGGTAAAGGTCTTCAGTCTTAAGGATGTGCAATTTGCACGTATGGCTCAATTTGTTAGTGCAGTTACTCTTCTCTAATACTGCTCACATGGTAGTTTATGGAACACTTGTATACTTCATTTCTAACTATAGATAAGATCGTGCATCGAATAGTCTTGTGTGCTTCAGATCAGTGGGATTTTACGCGTGCTGTGTAATAACTGCTTTGTCGTACAGTATTTTAGGAAGTTATACCTTCCATCTCAAAGGAAGTATCCAAGCCCTTCAGAGTCCTTAAGGTCTGTTACACAACAGCCCTGGCTGGTGCAGCAGCAGTTATTTAATCTCCCACATGGGCACCTGGAGAAGAGTCTTGCTCAACCTTGCCAGATGTATAGTATGATAGATCAAGACGGTCATGTCCCATCTTAGCATCCCGGTTGCTAATTCATCTTTTATTTTCTGAGGACCTGGTACTATGTGGGTTGAAGTGGGGTCCAAGAAGCAGTAAAATGTCCTGCTTCTATAAAAGGCGAGTAGTAATTGCTCGATGGAAAGCTCAGCAGACCTAAAGAAGGTGAGATGAAAAAGCAATTTCTATTCACATACACTGAATCTCTGAGGTAAAGCAATGTATGCATTTTTGGTGGATAAGCACTGTGCTCCAGAGAGATAACTTGACACTTTTGTTCACATCTTTCACAGTTCTCATCTGCAAGTGATAACTTTTGACACCACTGCCTGTGTGTGAAGGGTACTGATGGTCATAGTAATATACAGTTACTGTCCTCATACTGCAAAGCTGGCACCTGAAACACATATAACTCATCTAATGAAATAGCTCCATGAAACAGCTCCAAGCTTATGTTATCTAATTTGAAGGTAAGTAAGTGGGTTATATGTAGTATCTAAGCTTGAGTCCTCGTCATTAATGTGTCTGTTATCCAGTGTTGTGTAGCATATCTGCAGGGGTGCAATCGTGCCTCTGGGTGTCCCTGATATTTGTGGTTACTGATTAGTTGCTGTCACTGGCTTTTCCTGATAAATTCCACAGATGGAGGCCTAGGCCTGCAGTAGCGTGATGCAGTGATGCACTGAAAGCACACAACCGGTGGCGCCTTCAGCAGCACTAATTTGTGCACTTTCTTTAATTATGTTTTAAAGTTAGTCTGGTTCTTTGCTTTTGCACATAGATCCTGCTCAGCATTGTCCAGACTCCGCCTGCAGCATGGGTAAAACTTCAAAGCTGCTGTTTGCAGAATATGCTTCTGTATGCACAGTGGATTTACACATTACATTAGTCCAAAACTCAATGGTTGCAAAGATTTATAAGACTAATCAGATTAATTCAAGTTGTTTTATACTGATCACAAAGTAATTTTTGTAGTGCCGCTAATACGGTGTCCAAAGACCAGTTCATTTAAAAGAAAATAATTTGGTGTGTACCTGCTTGCTCAGTCACGTGTGCATACCTGCATGCTAGTACCACTCATATTGCAAACTGGCAAGGGCCTAAGCCAGCTCCAGAATGTGAACACCCCAGTGAAGGTGACTTGTGGCCGTGAGCTAGTCTCCTGCGTGGATGCCCTAGGGTGCCCGGGCAGCAATATTACTCCCAAGTGAGAGCTGGCTTTCATTTTGCCCTCTAGAGCCAAGAGGGTCCCCACTTGAGTACTTCAGTGGGGACCAGGAGCACCTGCAGTGACACTGCTGGCTCTCTCCCTTCCTGTGGAGCTGCTGCAGGTCATTGGTGAGGTTTGACAGGTGGAATCAGACTGCTGGAAGAGCCTGATAAATGCTCAGTGTCTGTCAGAAAACTGCATTGACATCCGGTAGCAGTCTGCCTGTAAAGCAGTCTATAAATGCATTGCTTTTAGCAGATACATAGACTATGTGAGGCAATATGGACCTCTTTTGTAGTGTTCATTATTCCCTGTTTATGCTTTGGCTTGGGCACAAAAGGTTTTTTTTTTTTTTTTTTTTTTTTTAATAGACTCCCTAATCATATATCTTGGAGTCATCACTTCATCTTTATGTAGGTTTCGAAGTTTACTACTTATTTTGAAAGCATTTTTGGAGAAAGTGTGTCTTCTTGAGCAGCAAAGCTGTTTTAATAAGATTATAGCTTAACTGTAAGGTACAAAAGTTAGCAACAGACTCCTTAAAACCATCCTCTGCCATTTCAAACATGACTGCTTTCCTATTCATCTGTCTGTGTTCATTCAGGCTGGTGTCAACTTCCCTACCTACACATAACTGCCCGATTTCAATGTTATCTGGGAAAAGAAGCAATTATGCAAACCACTTGCCCACCCGCTTTAATACAATGTATACAATAGTACAATATGAGGAGAAATGAGCGCTTTATTTTGGAAGGACAAAACATCCAAAGAGGCTTGCATGACTATTTCTTACTTTTTCATTAAAATAGTAGTATGAGAAGGAAAAAATGCAGCAAATATTCCTCCTTTAAACCTCTACTAGAGGTGGTTTCTTGAGTAGAGACCTTAGCGTAGAAGGGCATTTCATCATGTTCATCAGCTTTCTCACTGAAACCTGGTAGGTCTACAGGACATGTTTGAAGCTATTCCTGCACCCATTGCTCAGTAGACTCTTTGCCGCCTTCAGAAAACTATTTGCGTCCAACTGTTCGTTTGTTCAGTTTCACCTGGTCAGTTGTATTTATCCAGAGGCTGATCCATGAATCTGGTTTAATAGTTTTAAATTATTCAGTAGAATACAGCCCTAAAGTATGTTTTTATTGCTTTTTTTCTGTGTTTTATTTTTATTTTTAATCTGCCTATCTTCTCACACTGCAGGAAAGAAATGATTTGGTGTTCATATATGTTACAAGTGATCTACTGTCTATGCATTTTTAGATTGATACTACTAGATTGTGTAATTGGATGTAAAAATAGAAGAGCAGTTCAAAAGTTTAAAAAAAACAAACAAGCAAACAAAAAACCACACACATAGTGGTAGCAATTTCCCAGAAGCTTTCTTCTTCCCCGCTGTCACCTTTGTGAAAAATAATTAGCAAATGGAGATTTTGAACTTCTGAAATTCTAGAAAAAAAACAGCTACTAAAATTTGTTATTTTATCTTAAAATTGCAACACGATTTTAATCATTTCCAGATAGAGTTACGGATCAATAGAAGCTACCAAACCATGTTACTTGATTCAGCATTCTGAAACCAGCGCTGGTAGGTATTTGAAGAAATGTTTGAGTTAGAGAATAAAGTGCCCACAGAGACAGCTTTTCTCTAACCCTTATTATTTAGAGTTGGATTATATTCCACAACATGATATTATGCAACTATCTTACCTCATGAGTGTTGGGAACATCTGAGTTCTAAAAAGCAGATTATTTAAACATAATTTTGAAAGACATTTAATGTACATTTGCTAATGGAAAAATTAAGAAATTCTTTAAAAAATTTCTGGGATGCACACTACTGCAGCATAACAATTCTAGAGGAAACAAACTTAAGCTTCATCTAATAGCTTCAACATACTTCAGAGTGGAAAAAAAGTTATATACAAATGTCCTCAGTCTTTTGGAAAGGCTGTGACCTGCATGATATTTAAAAGTCCACAGGAGTATATAGGAATGAACACAGCAGTTGTTCCCTCATAGTATGTTATTACAAAGAGAACTGGGGGTCAAATTGCATGAATGATAAATGGAAGGTGCTTGAAATGAGTTGGTTCTTTTTTGAACATTATACATTGACCTTGGCAGTTTTGACAATTACATCCATCATTTCTAAGAATCCATTCCAGAACACCCGTCTGTTCTCTAATGTGGCCAAGTAAACAGGATTTGTGAATATACGAATCAAAGATTGATCTCCTGTGCTATACACTGATTAACAGTTAGTTTCTTGGTGCAACTTTTTCATTGTATGAATTATGCGAAGATCATAATTCACCATGGCACACCTGTAGACACGCACGTTGGAATGCTTTAATCTTCACTCACAAGGTCTCAGTAGGATCGATAGTTGCCGTCTGAGCTTGATAAGCAAAATGGAATAAAACCATTAAAAAGCACATTGTACACAGCAGAAGTGATGTTTCACTGCCTCAGTGTTTACCCCTAGCAACAGTATTTGCTGAAGACTGAGATGGGACAAATCAGGGCAGGAAAACTTAGTTGCCCTATAGCATCAAAATTTGCAAACAAGATAAAATAGATATCTCTGCCAGGAATTTAGGGTTTATCTGATCAGACTTGCCATGTAAACAGGCCTTGTAATCCTGAGATGGGTAGAATGCATACTTATGACAGCAGTGTTTATCAGAAAAGTATTCTTGGGAGTAGGACATTTTTAACTATCAAATCATTTCTATTCATTTGAAAGCTGCTAAGCTGAATCAAAGTTGCTATGCAACTAAGTACTTCAGTAATGCATAGAAGATGATCATCACGGATGCATTCACTGTATGTCCCTCCATGTACTGAGTAAGACTGGTATGCATTCTTTAACTAACACACAGAGAAAAATGGAAAGCAATGCAAGATTTCCCTGAAAAGATGAATGTTTCACCAGTGGAAATCTAGTGAAGGTGTAAACTTGATGTAAACTGAGTCTGAAATCCCCAGAGCAATGACAGATGAGGTTCTGTCTACTTGGAAGGGATCCAGGTAGGAAGCAAACAAGTATAAATCAGTAATAATAGCGCCAAAGCCTGAGTTCGTGGAGCTGGGAGAAGGGGATCAGTTATAGAAATAACTCTGAAGGACAGTTTTATCTTGTTTTGTTTATTTTTTATTTTTTATTTCTCAGAAAACAGCACTAATGAGACTAGTGAGTAAGGAAATTTCAGATATGTATGTGGAGGGTTTGAATGGGTGTAAGCTTTCTGGAGAGGTGGATGTAGAGAATACTATATTCTTTTTCTTGAGCTATGATAAAAAGATTTAATAACTTCTGTACTCTGGCAGGTACATCAGCATGAGTATATTGAGTCCTTTACCACTCATACTAGTTGTATAACATGAATTTAAGATACTCAAATGTTTCTGTACAAAATGACTCAGAACTTGAGTATAGTGGAAAATAAATTACATTCCTGATTCTGCAAAATTTCATTTTCATTTTCACCTACTATTCTTTCACATTCATTTCAGTATGACAACTCACTACGCAAAGGATATTTGTAAGTCTATAAAGGCACTAAGCTTAAGATCCTTAAACAAGTTTCTGATTGAGGATTTAAGCCATGGAATGTAAGCATGTGATGCTAAAAAAGCACCTAGTAGTCCAGTTTGGACTGTTGTCCTCTGCAACTTGTGCTCATCCATGCTGTCTGTGTATGTGTGTTTTGAAAACTGAAAATCTTGCTTTGAAATTTATGCATAGGAATTTTTTTTGTTAAGCCAACTTCAATTTCCTTTTTATAGATGGAAGACGCACTTTATTTAACACAAGTTCATATAGGCTCCAAGGACATGCTTCAACATAATTTATCTGACTGGAGTCACTAAGTTTTAAAACATGTGCAGACTTGCAGAGAGTAAGTCTCATCCTGAGCTTTGTCTCTTCCACGTTCTGCCCTGTGCACACACAACTGCAAGAGACCTTGGAGCTGTGCATCTGCCTGCAGTATGGCTCTTTATGAAATTCTCTCATCTCCCATGCAACAAGAAGTGTTGCTAAGGTCCATTTTCTCTTTTTATTCCTATTCTCTCCCTTTTTTTTTCCTTTTTCTTTTTTTTTAATGTAGCTGTGAAAATGTCAGGCCTCGCACAGGAATGTGATATTTCAGTTTGAGTCACTTATTAGCCCAAGTGTTCTCTTAACAGCTACAAATAGTAACATACCATTCCAGCTGCCTGTGATTTAGGCTAAATAATCAGATGCTCCCTCTGATATGGGTTCCTTTTTTTTTTTTTTTTTTTGGCTCCTGATCTACCCTTGCCTGTTTCAACACTCTATTTTCACACTTGTATGATGTGCCCTTAAAATGCACCTATGGCACCCACAGTAGCTAGGTCTGTTATTAATTTCACATTGCATTACAGAAGGCGGCAAACTATTATAGTAAATGTCACAATGCAGTAAATGTATCTTTGTTACTCAGTATCATAACAGCACATCAGTTTGGTTTTATAACAAACTGTTATGAGGGAAGGATGGAATTGGGTAACATTTCAGTGAAGGCTGCACTATGTTGTTTCTTTTCCACAATTTGTTTTAAAACACTGCCATTCATTTAACTGTATTAAGAATTCAAACCAGCCAGTTATATTTGGCTAGTCTGGTGAGGAAAAACATTATATTCTACAGCAGCAGTTATTTGAAATATTACTGTAGAATGGAGCTTTTATGAAGCATCATTTTTCCCCCCATAGTTTTACAGAATAGCTTAATTGTGGATAAGCTTTCCTTTCACCTTAAAATGTCTGAAAATAGTGTGAGATGCTGTGAATCTGCATTTAAATTGGTGGAATTTGATGGTGTCCAGCACTTCCTAGCATTTTGGCTCATCAATAGTGTATTCCCAACAGTTTTTCTGCAGTCGTATGTGTCTGAGGTTTGTGCTTTGTGACCTTCAGAGTTGGTAGTGCCTGTGTGAAAACACTTTCTTCTGCAGTGCGATGCTGAGTCCTCATGCCATCTTCACATTCCTCTGCCAGGAAATAACCAGCAACATCTTAGACCAGGAACACCTGAATATTGCTGTCTATGCATAAACCAGCTCATGTGGTGTGGCCATGCTGTGGCTACCAAGATCTGTTTGGCAAACTGGAATGTTTCAGGTTGCTTTATACTATGAACAAAAGTTTTTAGGTATATATTGCTATGGGGCAACCTGAAAGCTTTTCTTCTTCCCTTCTCAATAACATTGTCTTGTCCCTTCATCTTTTGAAATGGTACTAGGAAAAGGATAAAAATGTTCATAATGTTTTAAAGCTTTGGTAATGGGAGGGTTGGATATAAACATTAGAACTGGTGAACTGCTTTTCTGTTGGAGCAGTGTACTGCACTCAATAAGACTGAGCAAAGCTGCTTATTCTCACTTTTGCATGCGGTTCCCAATCTGTTTGCTTGCTGCTGTGTTTCAAAGCAAGCAAAATTGCTGCCAGCATTCTGAGGATTGAAGGATATCATTGGTTCAAGTGTACCAAGAACTGATAACGTATTTATGGATTAGTATGACCTTAAAATAAAAAAAGAATAGGAAAGTACAGAGACTTAACAGGAACAGCTCACCACACCTTGCTGGTGCAATACCATGTACTACAAGGGTAACTTCATAACTCACTGTGGTGGAAAGTTAACATTAATGGTGTTCCTTCCTCCTCCTCCTCTTCACTGAATGAGCTATAAAAAGATCCAGAACAGTTACATGACAAAGAATTAAATAGATTGCAGCAGGTGGTATCACAGGTGCCTGCTTAATTCCTGTTGACACAGTCTGTAGCTCACTGATAGGGAAGGATGGAGATTCCCGGACTGCTGGTCAGAATTAGGGTAGGGTGAGGGGAGTCAGATTAATGGCTCTGGCTCAAGCCATGAGCCTATTACAGAGGATTATTATTATTAGTGGAATTAGGCATACTGGAACAGACCACAGAGCCACCTAGTTCAGTATCCTGTCACGAGAAGAGGCATGCGCTGGGACGTTACAGGAACGTTTGCCCTGTCCCTCTCACCCCTGTTTATAATTGCAAAATGGTCAAATCTGTGTTATCTTTTTCTTGCTGGGATAGATAGGGATAACTTCAGCAATCTGCTTACAGTTGACTAATGCAAGCACGAAGAAAGTTCAAGTTGAGACTAGCTTAGTGCAGCTGCTGCTATTGGTTGGAGGGAGACCTCCTCTTGAACTGCCCAGCAGAGCTGCTGAGTTTGGACCATAAGGTTCCCAGTTGGGAGTATCAGATGTTGTTACATGAAGGACATGCTTGGAGCCATCCTACCAGATGGGGTGCTTTGCTAATCAGTTAAATCTGCTTTAGTTGATCTCTTCGTGGTATGGACCGAAACCAGATTTTTGAGTTCATTTGAGTGATGGGAATCTATCTAGCAGTCAACTCCAATAATATCCTTTTTGATAGCACTACTAAAATTGAATGGGTATATAAATTTATTTCTGAAATCACAGCAAATGCATCCAGTTAACATAAGTGTGGATATCTTTTTGTATGAGATTTATTTTGTGTGAGATTTATTCATTTGTGTCTGCTTAAGTAAACACTAGCTAGTTTAATTTATTGTTGGCAGGTGTAAATAGCTGTCAGCTTTATATGTTTACCTCTAGTGATAGCTTTCAGGACAATCAATTGTTTCTTTTGCTGAAAGACTACAATAATTACAGTTGCAGAGGATATGAAAGTTATGTATGATAGATGTGGCACATGAACCCTCAGTAGCCTAATAAGAAGAGGTGCAAGACCATGGATGAGCAAGAAGTCAGGGGACCAAAAGAAGAGTGTTTGAAGAACAGCAGCATTCTTAGTTCCAAAGAATTTCAAGTACCAGGGGCTGAAAAACACTAGTCTCCTGTTTCTGTATAATACAAAATACTCTCAGCAAATTGCATTTGTGGAAGAGAGAAAAAAAAACACCTCTGCAGATCTGCAGACAGATAATAGAGGTAGAGGTCATGGAGTTGATATGTGAGAATCTTGAGGGAAAAATAAAATACAGTTTGTCAAATGATGACACAGCAGTATTGACATATGAGTAGATCCCTCTAAGTGACTGCCTCTTGAACTAGGATTCAGATCTTGAATGTTCAGCATTGTTGTAGGAGTCGTAATGTATGTGCTGGGGTAAACACAATGACTGTTTTGGCTGAGGAATGATGCCTCGTTTTTTCATTTTTGAGTTTTAATTTTTGAGTTTTTCATCTTTGAGTTCTATAGATTTCAACTGCTTATAGAAGATATTTATATTATTGTACCTTATAATGATTAAAGCGACTTGCTTTCTTGTTGGAACTGGTAGTCTGTCTGCTGGGAAAGTTTTGAACCTTTTCCTCACATTTAGTTACACAGGTCTATTCAGGTTCAGTTTTCCCATCTTGTCTAGTGTGAGTTGTAAGAAAAGGGAATAAAGGGAAATATGAATAGTAGTGAGCTGTATTATTGTTTTTCTTCCTTGTGGTGGCATTGCTTATTTTTTTTATAAGCAAATGTATTTATGTGCTTATTAGTGAGTTAGTTTGTTAGTTTGTTTGCTTCCTAATAGTTAAGAATCGGATTTCCAGATAAAAACTGGAAAATTTTGAAAATACCAGGATAAATTTTAAAAAATAAGAAAAAGACAAGCTTTCAATGGAGGAGTTTTGGCCTTCTTTCTTTGACCTGATGCTGCTGGTGAAGTGACTGTATGCTATTGCACATGACTGAAGTTGTTAGATCTATTTTTTAGACAACTTTCTCAGTATCTTTGGTATTAAGCTTAAGACTGGCCAACAATATCAAGTATTTAGATTCTTGGGTTGATTTTTGTGTTGGTATTGCCAGCCTGGTAGTGTCGGTTTAGTAAAGCTTAGATAAAATTTTACCTATGTACACTCCACTCCTCAAGTCAGTTGCTGTGCAGACCTCCAAATTCAGCCAAAATGTATGAAAATTTCTTGTGCTTAAAATTCTGTGTTAAAAGACAAGGGCCTGGTTTCTCATTCAATTTATGCCTATACACTTTGTCTTTTAATGTCTGTTGTGTTTGCATGCCTATATGATAACTGCTTGTTGCAGCATATGGATGTTGCTCTTTTCTTGGGTATATATTATTTTATATGCATGAGGATAGATTGTGCTAAAATCTACCCATAAAAAAATCACTTTATAACTTTCACATTTCTTGGTGTAAGAGGCATTACAAGGAATATGGAGTGTGTTTTGAGAAATGTCTAGGGGCTTAATGTGTGGGGAAAATTTATTGTCATATATACAGCTATAGCTACATAAAGAGAAATTCTTTGCCTAGTAAATGGCATGCCTTACATTAAAAGAATAGTCTTCCTACTTTTATGACAATACCTAACAACATGGAGTGTGAAAGGAAGCATAAACCATTACTTTTTTCTATTAACTGACTGTTAGAGCAGCTGAATCATTAAAATACTCTAGGGGCATGTCTCTGCACAAGGCTTCTCTAAAAGGTCCAATAAGAGACCGGTTTTTGTGCTAATCTGAATTCAGTGGCTCTTGGACACAGTTTTCTGCATTCTCTGAAGCACTGCAACAGCTGCGGAGGAGGGAATCAAAGTTCTAGATTGAATGACTTCAGTTGTGAGATCTTGGGAAAGATGAGTTTAAAACACGTCAGTCCTCAGCCCGTTTTGGTGCCAGTCCGCCAAGATAAGTATCTGGATGATAAATGTTAGAGGTCCCACACCAGTGTAACCCAGACAAACATGATTTAGAGAGAGGAGAGAAAAAAAAAAAAAAAAAAAAAGAGCTCCCTATAGAAAAGAACAGTTCTTGGTCACTTTAGGCATCCTGTACCCCCTAGGAAGTGCAGTATATTCTTAGCATCTGTATCTGATTTAACTGTTGCTTGCCAAATGTGGAGCATATCTGGAATCTAAGAATATATTCAAAGCAAGCGGTAATTGCTATGCCATAAAAATATTTTTCAAGAAGCTGTGGATTTATAAGTTCAACTCTACCTTTCAGAACTGGTCTTACTATTGTAGGTAGATATCCGTGCAACACAGAGGCCCACAGAAAGTTGCAGCAGATGAAAAGCAATCACAACTTTATCATGATGTTTCAGCCTGCACTTGGGAACAGTGGCTTGCTTTCAACCTGCGCGTGCTGTAGGAATGCTTGTCGGGGTTAGCTCCTCAGCAGCTGCAGGTTTGCATCGCTTACCTAAGCCGGCTGATGACATGAAATTAATAATTTAGTCAGAAAGCAGAGCTGTAGCAGCACTTGCACGACTCTGCGATTCCAGGCAGGTTTCCTCTCGCGCTGAAGCAGTCAGTTACCATGGTGATGGGTAGCCGAGAAGAGCTGGAAGAGACAGAACAATGAACCACTTCAAAGCGCTTCCCTTCCCTCCAAAAATTTCTGTGCTCCCATTGCACAGCATTTCCTATGCATCAAATAGTGTAAGTCAGGCCACAGAAGGAAAAAGTCCTAAAAAAGCTTTTGCACGAGCAGAGTAGCCATATCTACTTCTAATTAAAGTTGTCTTACTGTCCTCCATGTGTCTTCTAACATTTTCCAGTACCTTGGAAAGTGCTCTGCCAAAACCAACTGTCTTTATTCAAAAGCCAGGATTCCTGTATCCTGATGTTCACTGCATTTCAATTTTAAATTACTCAGAACAATAGAATAATTAATATAAAGGCAACAAAGAACGTACCAAACAAAAACGAATCTAGTCAGCTAGTTTTGGGACTTCATCCTTCCAACGTGGAGATCTACACCTTAGCCAAAACTTAGAATAAATAACACTATGAACAGATAATAATGAATGTTAAAATAATATATTTTAGCTTCGTATTTTTAGACAGATTTTTGACCCTCTGCAGTGATGTAAAAGGGAAGCAACGTGAGGCAAGTCATGGACTTGCTCTTGCGGAGGAGCTTTTGTTGAAGAGAGAGGCTGCCAGAAGACTTGCAGCAAAGAGAAATATCTGCAGACAAGAAGGGTCTCATAGGCACACACAGGCATGGAATTTCATTCAAAAGTAGGAAATAATCAAGGGGCTTTTAGAAGGTTAGCACGAGTGTGCAGTTGTTACACTGCCTTCCACTGTATTTCCTATCAGCCGCGGGAACAGATGGTGTATTATACCTCCTCCTCAAAACGAACCATCATCTACCCTCCCACCCACTAGTCTCAGGACTGCAGAAGAGGCAGGGACCTTGGAACACAGCTCCTTCACGCTGATTTTGTGTTGGTTGGTTTATTTCCACCGAAATTATTTGCACAAAGCTAATGAAATAGATAATAAAGGCCAGAAAATAGTGTGGTGTCTGAAGGAGAAGGAATAAGAAGTCTCAGGAGACATATGAAAAGGCGTATTGAAGATGGATCCGGGTTTAAAAGCTGAACCAATCAAAACTGAAATACAAAATTATCTTAAAGTTTTATTGTAGTAGATATCACCAAGTAATTTACTTAAGGGAAAACCCTTTAAAAAGAGGCATTTCCCTCGAGCACATCAACGATGTTTTAAGACTTATAGAAAGTCAAAACCATTCCCCAGCTTCTACTGTATGTGAATGTGTCTCTTGTGCTTTAAATGGGAAATATTGAACTAAATACTCCTATAACTCCTTCCAACCTCCTGAAATTACACTGACCACAACCACATTGACTACTCTAAAAGTTAACTTGTTCAAAGCTGATTGAAGTCAATATGAAGACCAAAATGAACTTGGGAAACTTATCTGAGCTAAAGTGTGCATCTAGTCTTGAATTTAAATGTACATATTATGTCTATATTGAAACATTTGGGCAAAGAAAAAAAAAGTCCTGTTTTTTTGCTTAAGAGCTTGATGTTATTTTTCTTCTTTTCTTCAAAGGCCGTTATTAGACAAAACTCTTTGTTTAAGGAGGCTTGAAGATCTGTATGCTCTTGTTGCCAATGCATACAGGCATTTTCTGGTCAACTTGTTCTCCATGCTTCTGTTCTTATATTTCTCTACTGTAGAACTGTATGTGTTTCAGTGATGCCACGTTCAAAGAAATGCAATAGCAGATGGTTAATGGAGGAATATTACAGGAAATGCCTAACATAAATAATTAGCAAGAGTTTCTTTTTTCTTTTTTTTCTTTTTTTAACTTTATACAGCTGCAAAGTGAAAATACACAGGGCAAGTGTTGCTCTGAGGTTTATGACAATGAAGCAGCCTTCAGCAACTGGCTACTTATGAAGGAGAAAGCAAACTCACTGTCCTTTTCGTTGCTGCCTTCCCAAGGTTTTGTGCAGCGAAGCTGGCGGAGCAGGATGCACCGGCTACCTGGGCTGCATTGTGCAGCCTTGGCTCGTACAGTGGGTGTAGAGCACCCTCTGCTTTCTTTTGATCAAATAACACTCCTGGGCTTGGAGAGCAGGGTGTGCGGGGGCCAGGAAGGGGGATGACATAGATGCTGTTTTTCTGCAGATTTTTGTACTGAAATCAGAAGAAAGAATTTGTCTATAGGGTTCATTAACTGTTGGCCTCTGCTGGCAGTAACCCATGTTATATAGGCCACCATTGTGACATCCTCAAAAGAACTCCCTGAAGGAGGCAAAGTCTAGAAGGAGAATATCTACTCTGAAGTTTCCCACCTTCCCTGAACTATATCTGCAGAGCCACCCCAGGAGGGGAGAATGTGGCTTTGAAAAATAACACCTTTGTTATTCCAAGTGTTAGAGATGAAGCAGAGTTTTCAGATGGCCCCAAGGTTTTTGCACCCTTCACCAAACACAGATGGAAACTGGACTCTTTGAACTGCTTTGAAAATCTGTTACCATGCATTGCTGTGGGGCCTGTGAAGCAGCCATTGCTAACTTCTGTCTGCCTGCAATTTTTATGGCCATGTGATGACAAGGGATTAAATAGCTTCATTTTAGAAGCAGACAGCTTTTAAATGTAAAAATGAAAAACAAAATAAAACAAAAAGCCCAATAATTCTTAGCTCAAGGCAAATCCTTAATAGCTGTTGAGGTGAAATCTGAAGTAAAAATGCAAGCAGTTTAGAATTCAAAATTGTATCTTAGGCAATAGTTGCAAAACCTTTATAACATTACGATCTTAGTACATTTGAATCCAGAAAATAAAGATGATCTTGGAACTGCAATGTATGATACCATGACTGTTCCTTGTGGTGCTTTCTATTTAGTGCCTGTAATTTACATGGCATTATTATAGCGGGAGTGAAGAAATTATCTATTTATTTATATAATGAAGATTTCATTGACTTATCTGAACTAATGGCATGGCTGATGATGGTAAGAGCTTTCTATAAGACAGCATGTTCTTTAAGATTTGTGTTGCCTTTTATTAATTCTTTCAGACCACCGGATATTTGTGTGTGCTTATTACAGCTCCTCTGCTTATTAAAAAAGCATGCGAAAGCTTTGTTTTCACCTTCATTCCATATGTTGAATTTAACTAGCAATAACATCTTATATTTTCATCTTTTTAGTATGCCTGTAAACTAAGCAATCCATTTATAGCTAAAAGCAATCATTCATGGTTTTTTTTTATTCCTAGTCAGTTCAGTAGGGTTCAGCTCACATGTGACATAACAAATATGCTGATGCATACAAGTTCTTATCAGCTTTCCTAACTTTCTTGAGCTGTGCAGCTAAGCTATACTGGCCAGCCTATGCCTCTAATACCTTAAGATACACTCCATTCTTACATTTTTGTTTGCTTTAAAGGGCTCGTGTGGCAGCTTTTTAGTTGAACAGTCTCAGAGAGGACAATGTGTGATCTTTACTACATGTTCTGTATTTTGTTGCCAAAATATATGTGGCTGGAGAGCTCAGCTGAGAATGGACTGGAGATTTCCTGAAGTTTCTTGATTCCAGATTCTCAACCTTTTCCTTCATTAGGAAAGGAGGATCATCTTTCTATCAGGCCAAGGTCTTCATAAAGAACTAGCTGATCAATGAGTTGATCATCTCTCCAACTGGGAAAAAATGGGACATGCCGTGTAGGCTGCCTTTTGTACTATGAGCTTCCAATACTGCAGAGCGTCTCCATCAGCTGAGTGTTTGGGGAGAAAGCAATCTGACAGTGTTATCAGAATTGTTTTTTAATACCATGTAAATATCTTATAACATTTAATTTTCTGGAATCACTCTGCATTTTTTTTTTACTGACATAGGCTAGATATTTGAAAAATTCTTGGCGTAAAACTTCTGAAGGATTGAATCAGATTCCCTTATCAGCTCTGGCCTTCCCAAACGCTGACCTTGTGTGAAGTGCCTTCATGTGTAAAATAACATTTGACATACACAACCACAGATGATAAATTAGTGAAAAGCTATAAATATATATTTTAATTTCCTCTTAGGAGCTGATTGTGGTTACTTTGAAGGAGGTGGATGAGTCTACTTGAAAGGAGGTGGCAGTGCTGGTATTAGTTTACAGGTTCTCTGCAAAGTTCCTGATCCCAGATGACAAAAGCCTTTAACTTCTCTTCAACAAAGACTTTATTTCCCCAAGAATTATTACTTAAATTGACTACTAGGAGAGGCAAATTTGAGCCTACTCCCCTTTTGGATGGTATGGTTAACTTTGAAATAAGTTGTAGTTTTGTTTTATGCAAGTGCTAGAAATCATAAATATGTAATGCAGCAATGTAAAGTTGGTCCAGGCTAATGCAGAAACCCTCTGGGTAATTTCATTCTTAGCGCTGAAGTTGAAAACTTGATCTCTCCATTACCATGGAGAGGCTGTGGAGTTCGCTGTAGTTTTTCTGAACACCCTATCACTTAAAGCTAATTTTTTAAAGCAATAGAATAACACCATTTTGAGTAAGCTTCATTAGAGAAATCTAATGCTCTGAGGGATTTTAAAGAGTAATTAAAAATATATATTTGGGGATCTCTAGATCTTCAAAAACAATTTTGTAGATGACTAGTAATTTATTTCCCATCTCCTTGAAGAGTCAAGTTCACTGTAAGACAAATTTAACTATGATCAGTAAAATCATGTGACAGAATAGTTGGAACAAAAATGAATTTGTAGCCAGTGAGACCAACCCTTAGCTGTGGAGAAAAAAAAAATACTGGAATTTGTATTTTTTGTTAGCTTTAAATTAGCCTTAATCTAAAGCATGCACACTGCAAAAAAAATGTCTAGAATATCAATCTGAGACTTTTTTTGATGTTCTATCTGCAGAATAAACATATTTAAGGGGAAGTGTGGGGAGATGGAAACCGCCGGACTCTGGCTTCTTCGTGCTCCCTGTTTCTGCTACATGTTTGTGGGGAAGTGCAGACTTGCCACCAAACTATCTAGTTTCTCAGCTGACCAGAACTCATTACTGTTCTCGGGACCTGGATTTTTTGATGTTTGAAAAATTGCCCTAAAGATGACCATAAAGGCAGTCAACTGTATTGAGTGGTCACATATCATTTCTTTCCTCTCTTTTGGGACTCCCTTTATATTCAGCTTTGCAGTCTGGCAAGAAGAAGAAATATATATATATATATATATATATATATATATATATACACACACACACACACACACAGAAGAAAGGAAAAAGTTACTATGTAGTAAAAGTGGAAGAAGTAAGAAAAAAAATCTTGAAGCATTTTATGTAGTGCACTACAGTAGTGCCTGTGAGTTTTTTGGAGAACTTTATTGTTCTTTAAAATTATTTCTCCATTTATCCAGAGCTGAATGAATTTGACACTTCCAAGCCATGTCCTGATCTTTGACAGATCTGAAAATTTTTCACAGCTCAGACTGACCACTGGATAGGTAGGGGAGATGCTTAGATGAAGCATGGATTAGATTTATTTCTTCATTGCTATAGGTGAGTCTTCTCATGAAGTAATTAATTCCAGGAAAGAAAGTTCAGGGCTTAGGAGAGAAAAATTTGGAGTTTGTAAAAATTGCATTTACAAAGTGTGTAGCATACTTTGGGGCAATAGTAGATCCCTTTCTGCTACACAGCCTAGCTTGGCGACAAATTTCTTTTCGTTGTAGCAGACAGTTATCTTGATCTTCTGAGAAGGACTTTGGCCTAATGAAAGGTCATATTAAGGCACAGTTTCGAATGCAGGCTGCTGTGCTGAGTGGCTTGACTACAAAGAGACATTTGGGGGCAGCTTAGTTTAGTAAGCAAAAACCATCATATGTAACTGCTCTCCCTTTGGAATAACTCATCCATAGTAAATTGACCTTGGTTATCATAGCTTGCTGCTCCTTTCATGCCCCAGCGCAGAAACTGGGATGTTGGTTTATTATGCTTTAGACTATACACACTGACCCTTGGCTGACTCGAGCTTTGATGCCTTTCTGCAGCCAGGATGGAGACTGTTGGTGTTGTGCTGGTTTGCTGGGAGGTCCTGCTGCCTCCAACCTCTTTCTCCACCTGGGACAGGAGTTGCTCTTTCATTTTGGGCCCTCAGGAAAGCAATTGCACTTCTTGCTTGTGACAAGAATGCCCTAAGCAGCCTTCTGGCATGTCCTTATCGCTCGACTCAAGTGCTCACAGCAGGCTTGTGTCGTGCCAGCCAGTTTGTAAGAGAAGGCACCTACCATTCCCTTAGAACAGTTCCAAAGTGTTCTGTGCAATGCAGTGATTGCTGCTGGTGCTAAGTTTGCAATTATATGCTAATAATGCAGCGTGTTATTTGTAGGTAGCTACACCGAGGTAGGTAACTGGTGAAATGCTGTGTTACTTAACACAGCTCAGATGCATCTTAAATATATACACATGGGAATATAATTGGAGAGCAGCATGTACTATTTTTCAGACTCCCTCAGCTTTACATGTAGGAAGAGAACAGAAATGATACTCAGGCATATTAATCCTGTGGGCAATAATGGTCCCTTTTTGCCACCATTCTGTAAGCAAGAGTTGTCTGCTGCACACACAAAAGCACCCAATGAGACAACGTTAATTCACCCTTGTCTCTTTACAATCAAATACCCTTTCCTGTGTTTGCACTGAATGATGGAAGGGACTTTTTACCTAAGCCAGAATGAAGCGCTTTTGGAGGCAATCTGTGCCATCAGAATCATTCTTCCTGGTGTTTCACCGGACCTATCAGTTCCAGCACACTTCTAAAGGAGATGAGAACGCACTAGGCAAAGGTCTTCTACTGTTCAGCCTTTCAATGTACCTAATCCTAAAACTACGAACACCATTTTTCCAAGGAAGTGAGGAAATACTATGCTCTATATTGTTGCTTTACTGGAGCATATTCTATATTTTTACTGTACTGGAGAAGCATTAATTTTTCATCAGCATCTAATGAATATCAAAGCTGGAGGTACCTAACTGCACAAGAGACAGTAACGCTGGTCACTGTGGCACAACTAGTGGGATGCACATTCGTAGCTGTTTTTTTCTAACACTCTTCCTAAAATCTGCAAAATTCACTGCTGTAGATGGCAAGTAATGTAGCATCTGAGATGAAACTCTTCGCTATGTTGTTCTGAGGCAACTTATTGGCCAACTTATATTTTTCAGTACATGAATGACAGCTCCCTGGTTTGTTGGTCTGTCAACTCCTGTGCTTAAGTGAGGGTGATCTGCATGTTACACAGTGTCTGTATTCATGAGTGTCTTTGTCTCTCACCACTAAGTTAATCCAGTCTTTTACGTTATTGCTAACTATATGCTCTGAAGCCTTCTGATCAGTCACACGGATACAGATTGTTTGTAGTGAGATGCTAAAGCAGCTCTTGTGAGTCTGGGCAATGGAGAAAGTCAATCACTGGCTTCTTGCTAATGTATTTGCCATATATAAAATGTGCAAGCAAGTATAAATATGATGTATTAGATACTATTTAAAAGAAAACCCAACCTATCTTTAGTTTCCAAAGGGGATAGTCTTAGTATCTGAAGAGAAGTACTTTTGAATCAAGGTTTGAAAATGAACTCTGTTACCCAAAAACAGAAACTCCCAAACCCTTAAGCAACTTTATTTTAGTAAACAAAAAACTCACCCTAATTGAACTTACAGTCAGCACATTTGTCAACAGAATTCACTGGGGAGGAGCAATTGTAAAGCATAATCCTTGGGAGCAGCTGTAATCAATCTCTACAGTTTAGCATCAATGTGTGTGGGAGAACTCTAAAAAAATTACATATGTGAAAGAAGTTAAGATTTAATTCATTTTCCTTAAAATGAAGGAAATTTCTGTACTCACAAGGGTTGTGTGTCCTTCTGCAACCCTACAATCTTTACCTATTTTCTTGTATTTTTGCATCATGTAACTGTAGTTCAGCATCTTGTTTTTCACATTTCTTGATATAAAATAAAGTTATTCCTTTGCACCTTTGGAGTGCTGTATTCTCAGCTGGTCTAAGCTGCTGAACTCCCTGTTGTTATACATTCAGCTTTATTCACATCACCTTAGGATCGAGGCCTGGAGTCTTTTTTTTTTCCTTCTCCTCGATATAGACTTAATATGTAAATTTTCCAGCATATATTAATGTTAAAGGTCACCTGCCTGATTTTGTTCTTTGGATTGCAGCTACCCTTTGAAGAGTGCTAATTGATTGTAATTGTTTTAGATAAACAATTTCAGGTTATCAGGCACCTATTTTACATGCAGGAATTGTTTATTCTCAGTCCTCCCAACTAGTGAACTACCTGAGGTCAATTGTTTGCCTTTGTAAGGATGAAGCGTTTTGTATGTGTTTTTGGAGTATGTATGACTGGAGTTACGGAGAAAGTATGGCCTCTTTACAGACAGGAGGAGAAAAATATTCGCTCATAAAGACTGTTGAAATGATTTTGCCTGAGTTAATTCAGAAGGGCTAGTGTTTTCTCTGAGAAGAAGAAAGCCAAGGCTATGGGAGGAATCTGCTCTTGAAGTTTTCTAAGACATGTTTATCCTTTTTATTTTTTTCCTTAATGAGAGGCTGTTTTTTTCCTTTCTCTTAGAGTGTGTGTGTTGGCGGGGGAGAATGGACGGGAGCAGTGGTTTCTTGATTGTTTTTATTTCAGTACCTTTTATTCTATAGTTCTTGCTATCCACGCAGTAACTTTCAAAACTGGCAGGCATTCAGATGAATTAAGTAACAATTCTGAGGGGAGGCAGAGAAGGTTTCTGACAAAGAAGTATGAGTGGCTCTCTGAGGGGAATGCTATTAGTAGAAAATGAGAAGGAAAGTAGTTGATGTAAATACCAGATTTCTGGTAGTGAAAGGAAAAACAGAAAAATATGAAGGAAATTACCTAAAGAAATCATCACTTTTGTCCCAAATCGTAGGTATATCACAAAAAATAAGTCTAATGCTTAAAGATGGTGGAGTATAAATTTGGGCACATAACTTGAAACTTTACAGATGGAAGCAGGGGGAAGGATAGAAAAGAGTGGCATTCACTTGAGTAATAAATAAAAGCACAGTATGAAATGCCATGTAATAAGGGAGAGGCTGCAGGCAGGGATGTGTTTCCCTGGGCTCCTCTACTCATTCCTGTGCCCCTTGCAGTTCCTCTCGGACTATGTCTGACTTGCCTGGTGCCTGCACCCACCGCATGGAGGGTTCCCCATACGCTGCTGGAGACTTTCCAGCACATGACACTGCTGGTTTTAAATCTATAAAACTGGACAGAAAGGGAGAGCAAAGGTCTGGGTCACCTGCCCCTCTGCATGACATATGTGCTTGTGCTTTAACACACACAATTATATGACTTGTGAATCACGAAGTCTTACATTTACAGGTTTAGGCTCTAATCAGAGAGCATTCTCATTGAAAATCAGTCTACTTAAATGAACAAAATTTGATGTGGATGAAAAAAGGGTTAGAATTGAGCAAGAGGAAGCAATTGGACTGTTGGGTAAAGACTGTTGTGTCAAGCCCTGAAATTGAAATGTCCTTGTTTGAAGGAGGGGTAGAGCTATTCCTTTCCTCTTAAGCCTAGCACCAGTGCAATTTGTTGGAGTGCTTGGGAAAGTACCCGAGGCAGGTGTTTTTTTAGGAAAAAAAAAATGGTTCTAGTTTGCTAACTTATAGAAACAAACGATAGTTGCAGTAAACTACAGCACATCACTTCTGAACGGTCTGCCTCGATCACAGGTGCTGCTTCATTTTATCTACCTTTCTGTTGTTAAGATGGGCAGGAAATTCAAGAGCAATATAATTGTCAGTATGACAAATGAGAAGGCAAAACACTGTTGAGAGGTAGAGGACGTGGGGTGTTGTTATGGCCTATTGTTGCTATGAATAGAACCACCCAGACACCAATTAACATCTCATTGCTATGATTACTTGCTACAGTATCTGTTCCACTAATCAAACTTGCACCTTTTTAGTCCATATTTTGATTTCAAAAAGTTATACTAAGAACAGATTACATTTATCTCAAATGCAAATAAATGTGAAGCTTAAGAAGCTAATTAAGTTTATAACCACTGAGAATAACATTAAAAAGAAAATTAAATTGCTTGGTTTGGAGGAAAACCTTTTAGGAAACATTTGTTGAATAAACATAAAAGAAATTCTCCTAATGTACTCTTATGCAAATAGTGTTCTGTTTATATTTTTCCATATGCCAATCATATATCTCGTACATTTTTCCCTTTACTGAGCATTTTTCTTTATAGGAATATTTACCACCAAACAGACGATATGTACTAAGTATGAGAGCTACATGGCAGCAGTTACCAAACTTTGAGAATGGTTTCAGTTTTATAACACCATTAAAAATATTTAGCTAAAAAGTGCTCCAGGGAGAAGGAGATAAAAACTAAGGCTAAGACACAGTCCTTCCTTCTCTCTTTTGGGGGAGGGCAAGACAGGAAGTCATAGAAGGTACCAGATTTTTTTTCTGGAGGAAGGAAATTTCCACTTAAGGCACGACAGAGGCAGCAGTATTGCAGAGTTGTGTGGGATTGGATTGACATTGCAATCGGTGTGTTGTCTCTGGTGTAAGCATGTGCTCTCTCTAAAGCCAATGAGAAAACCAGGGTTGTGAAGCATCCCCAAAGTGTCTGGCTGGGCCTTGTTGCTCTGTGTGGGAATAGGTTGCCTCAACTAAGTTTACTGCAATTTTAGGTAACTTAAATTTTGCAGTAGCAGCTGAGAATACTTGATTTTTTTACATTCAAAGCTACTCTCTCTCCTCACCCCCATGGTTTAACTGCTTGAAGAAAAGATAAGACTTCTGCCTACAAATACTCTTTTTTATTTTATTTTTAAGTAAAAACAGACTATGAAGGAGAAATTGTGATTCATACTCCAAAAAAAGAAGGAGGTGTGACATATCTCCTACAAAAAAAAGAGTAAAGAGCTGTGAAGAGTATTGACTCGATTGGTTTTTGTTGCTTTTGTTCTTTTTTTACCATTCCCTGTTCTGTGGAGAGAATTAAATTAGTGCAGCGTGTTCCTCAGGAGCAAAGCGAGACACGAGTCCTGGGGCCTGGGACCTGCTTGCATTTCTGGCCACTAGATTCTGTACTTGTGGGCAGCAGACTTGGTCATAGGGAGCACGATGGCAGAAGTCACTAGTACTGATTTGTCCAGTAGGGCCAGGTTTATCTCTGAAACGTGAGGTAGCTCTACCTTCTGCTGGTCTCAGCTTTGATTCTGTGAGCTGGAGAGGACAGAGATGGGGGGAAAAATGTTGCAGTGGGAATGGTGACTATGATGTCATTTCTGAGGCCCTGAATTATTATTTTATTAATTTTAAACTCATGCCTTTATCTTCAGAGAGCACCACTTTCACTGCAAGGGTTTCAATTAAGACCGGAATATTTCGAATTCTGAAATGTGCCCCTGGTGATCCCTCACAATTTTTTAGAGCCTTGGACATGGAAGAGCAGTGTTGAACTTGGAGCTTGTAGTTAGATATAATTTTTTTATAAAGCAGCTGACAGGTTTGCTGGATTAGTGTTTATAATAGGTATTGACATCCCATGATACCTTTCCATAGCTGAGCAGAGTTTAGATTGACTCTGGAGTATTAGTACTTGATGAAGGTAATCTGTTTTCTTGGCTGAGGCTCACAAACAAAGCAGTTAAATCCCCATTACAAATGGCTAAACAGGGACCCATTAAACTTCTTATAGGTCTGTCTCATTTCTATAGCCCCTGAAACATTTATAAAGGGCACTGTTAAAAATTTACAGAACCCTGAGATAGTTTCTTAAGTAAAGCTATTCTGTGCATGTTACCTGAAATATGTACTTCTCCTTTAAATAGCAAAATAAAAATTGTTGAGAAAAACTTTCTCAGTACCCTTTGGCCTATAGTAACTGTTTTGGCTGTTCACATTTTGTTTTCAAAGTTCGCTAGCAAAATAAATGTTACAGGTAGAAAAGATTCAAGCTGAAAGATTCAGGTAACACTGGTGCTGTTATTAATAAACAAGCTGTATTTGTTAATGTCTGTATCAATTATTGGTTCTCCAATCACCCTTTTTATGTGGAAGTCACTCTGGAAATTGTTGGCACCAAATTTGTGATGAATATGGTAATAGTGGATGTATCATGTTAATGAGAATTCTCATATTAAGAAATATAAGGCACATTATTTTAATGATTCTACTGGCATGAAACCATGGAAGCCACCAAGTTATTTTTTAAATGAATCAATTCCCAAAGGCCTAAAACAATTGTGTGAAAACTGTTTTTATTATTATTATTTATTCCAGTAAAAGACAGACCCAATATGAAATGTTGCTTTTCACTGTTTTAGACACTGTTTTGGATGGATAATACCACGTATTTTGTGAACCTCAAAAAAAGAAAGAGAGAGAAAACATTTAGTGCAGTGCTGGACTGGGAAGGTTAACCCAGGCCTCCCAGTGCATGTCAATAAAGAGGTGATAATTAGAGAGAGAAGCAGCAAGGCCTTCATTAGGCCACAGATTATTTGAGCTGCATGGGCAAACTGTCAAATTGAGCTCACCAGGGATGGCAGGATCTTGCGAGACAGCCTGTACCTTCGTGCGTGGGGACAGGGGCATTTGTTTGTTTAATCGGGACACGGTACCGGGAAGGGGGAGGGATGATGAGAATAGAAACGCGCTATTGTCTGCCTCGATTCATTATATTCTTATTCTAGTCTTCCTCCCCAAGAACTTCATCTTCTGCAAAAGTATTTTTAAAATAAATAAACGAGTGGTTCTGTCTTTCTAAATATGGGAGGCGATACAGGAGTCTAGGGAATAATGAAAACACGCTGTGTATATATTTTCTAGTTCCTGTGCATTTTGATAATTTCCAGATGGTGACTTGTGAGAATATTCATCAAATGTGAAGAATCATTTTACAGATCATAATATGTATTCTAGGGTGCCCCTAAAATGTCCAGCAAATGTGCATCTTTCTTGTTTTTCTCCCTAACCAGCCATTGATACCTCAAGGAGCAATACGAAAGAAGTTAGCCTAAGTGTGTTCTTTTTATTTTTACAAGGATTCTGAAAATATATGCTAAACCATCTACACCATCTGCTACACCAGGGTCAAAACCCCAGCTGCACAAGCTAGGAATAAGTGTCATAGAACTGCTATTTTATGTGGGCTGAAGCTGGTGTTTCAAGTGGTTTTGAGCAAGGTTTCACAAAATTCAGAGATGCAACTGACACTTGTTGGCAAGTTCATCCTTGTGAATCCTTAGCTGAAAAATAACAAACTTATTTCCCAGTTCTGTTCTGCACCTAGCTCTAAGGTGCAGAAAGGCATTCTGTCTCTTAGAATCAGAGATGCAGAGTCCTTCATTCCTCTTACAGTAGATGAGAAAAATTGGTCAAATAAGAGGTGTTTCAAATAGTAGAGTCTGTCATAGCTTAATAGAGCAGCCCTCCAGTTTAGCTCTTTCTTGTCTAGTTCTAAAATATGAATCATCTGTAAGAAATCACCACTACGTTGGATTCCTTTTACTTCTTTCTATGTTACTTTTTATTAGTTCTTTTTAGGCCAGAACAAGATGCCAAGATACAAGTCCTTAAGATGTTTTTACTTGTTCCAAGGCACTTGCTTTCAGGCCTGTACCCTTTTCAGATGGGAAATTGTATCATAAAATAGGGCTAAAATGGTGTGAAATTAGTAGCAGCATCAGAAAAGAAAGACCCATTTTGACTCTCCTGGTTGTGGAAAGCAGGATAGTCCCTGTTTCCAAGCAATGTGTATTATCTCGACTCTTTTGAATCCCACTAGATAAAGCACAAGGGAAGGATCATGGAACTCCATGCTGGAGTTTGCTCTTTGTTTATAGTATCTGAGCTGTGCTTGTCTTAAAAGATTTCATTTTCACATAGGTGCATTTGTGAAAGAAAATACGATTTAAGACTGTTTCACTAGTTGGGTGAAATACTTTTAACCATAATAGTATTTCCAACCCTGTGCTCATCATCCATACAGTTAATCTATAATCAAAAAGAAAGGTATCTGCAGAATAAAACACTGAGTTAAGCCTAAAATTGCCCAGGATAATCTACTGCTTTCATACAGCCTCTTGTCTTATTTTTTCTCAAACATCAGCTCTCAGTTCCAGAATCTGGGGGGAAGCCAGAAGACTCATCCGCTTCTGTCCATCTCCCCAAGCAAACACTTCAAAATATCAGCACATATTTCAGTGGTCACATCTGGCAGCCTGTGCTTGAGGACAGTGATGAAAACTGGACTGAAAATACAAACACAGTGTTTAGAAATACTGCTGGGGGGGAGGAGATTAAAAAAAAATCCTCACCTACCACAGTTCTAGTGTTTTCTCATAACAGTTATGCCAATGCCAGTCTGAAATGCCAAAATGTTTCAATTATTATCTAATAAAGAATTTAAGCCATGACTTGCACCACTTGTTTAAATACCCACTTAATAGTCTATTTGATGAGTGCTATTTGTCTGATTTTTGCAGGATTTTGCTTAGACAAATTCTTCTGGAAGCTGAAGTTATTCATCTGAGTATTGTTATTAATTGCAACTGAAATGAGCTGCTTTCAGTCCTCTCTGCATTTTTTTCTGCAAATCAGATGTCTACTCAGTAACTGGGACAGTGATAAGAATGTGAAGGGCAATCCATGTGAAAAATGTTGAAGGGGAGTCGTTACAACTCCTGTTGTATGGTAGATTACAGTTAATTACAGATATGGTGTTACTTACATTACTGGAAGGGAGGGATGGAAATCTGAGTCTGTGTACAAACAGTTTTCTTCCCAAGTGGCTGGAAATATGGTGATGGTGTAGCCTGCCTTGCTCTCTTTCCTGAAGGCAGTAGGTGCTCCAGTAGAGCCTGGTCACGAGGAGCTATTCCAGGGCATGGAGGTGGCTGTCCGTACAGCCTGTTGCCTACGGGGAGCTGATCTCTTCCCTGAATGTGAACACATGGGTCTCCTGTCGAGTGCCAACTTTAGGGACTGAAGTTAGGTACTGGCATTGAGGGTGTTCTGTAGAGTTTGTCATGCTGTATCCTTTACTAGGTAGATTTTGGCAACTCTGGCTCCCAGCTTGTCCAAGTGTTTAGAACAGAAAACTAGTTTTGTACCTTTAGAAATTCTTAATTTGTGATATTTAGGCAAAAAATAGCTATTGAAACTAGACTGTGTTTGATCTAAGCTTTTTCTGTGCATGTGACCTCAGCAATAAAAGTGCCTATAATACTAAGGAAAATTCTTGTAGCCAAGGCTCACCCCAGTCTTACGTTTATGGCTTAGTTAAACTATATTTAAATGGCACCTTGTATCTGTATGTTAAAAATGGAGGCTGCCACTTTATTCCTGTACCCAGATCAATCTTCACCTGAAGTGAAGTTCATCTGAAAGTGGGAGAAAATCATATTGAGCAATGGACCTTCCACAAGAATTAAACATGATCACGAGAAACCATTCCAGCTTTTGCTTCATATGCAAAGTAGTTTTATTTCAAAACTTACGCAGAATTTTCAACCAATTCAATAGTTTCATGTAATAGTTTCATGCTTTTTGGAAAACTTTTTATACCTCCAGAATGGAGCTCAATGAGAATTGACAGTGCCCTCTCAGAAGGTCCTTGGCCAAGTGGTTTTCTCATTCTCCTCTGGAACAAAATTTCAGCTTGACTTCTCTTCCCATTTGAGCTGCAGGATAGAATGAGTGTTCTTAATCTCTCCTGTTGCTCCCTCTGTGCTGTCAGACATGGAAACACTGAGTGGTAACAGCTGAGAAGGCAAAAGTTTCTGTCTGAGAGTAGGAATGACTCTGGGCTGTCAGCCTTGGCTGTGCATGTAAAATGCTGTTTTGCTCTAGAAAATACAAAAGTCTTTGTCTTGAACCTCCTCACAAGACAAGAAAATTATTTACTACCATTCTCATTTCTTTCACTTTTTTAAATGTTCACTTATATTCTTGTATGTGTATCTACAGAACAGTTCTGTGTAACATGCTGCACTACACAGAGCGATAAGAGAGCAAAATACACAGCAGATACCTGCTTGTTTTATATGTTGGTAGAAGCTTCTCACAGGTAGCGTTGTAGGACTATTTCTGTCAAGTCATCCAATGCCTTCTGGTCCCATAAAATATATCCTGAGTGTCTTCAGATTTGGATATTTTACTGTTGTACTTCAGTTTGTAGTACTGTTTATTACAGGAATTTAGTCTGGTTGTGGATTAATCTTGCTGTGATTTTGGAGAAACTGTCTTGAGTTTCCAGCACCAAGTACCCCTAACACTGCTAGGAGAGAGCCCGTGTGCCTGGGTCTGGCCTTGAGTGTCCTGCTGCCGTGCTCTTCAGCGTGTCACCTTGTGCTTGTATTTCCCAAATTTTCCTTTTATTCACAGTATCCCACCTTACCATAACCCTGGGAAATGGATAGTTCCTTTCACTGGACACACTTCTTATCCTTAGCCATTCTGCAGTGTCTTAGAGAGACACCAGACCCTTTCAGGTGGCAGCAGTCTTTCCTTTGCCAGGCAATGACGGCAGGTACTGTGAAGCAGTGATGGCTCTTTTGAGTCATAGACTTATATTTGTATGAGAAATGTGCATCTTTGGAAGACTGCTAAATATTGCTGCTTAAATCTATTACAAGGAAGCACAATTTTCTGTAACCTAATTTCCTAAGCCTAATGAACCTAGTAAATTTCCTCTGATGTCTTCCCACGTTAATATGTTAAATCTAATTTATTTGGCAAAAAAAATTGGACAAATTTCCTCTTAATTGAATTAACTTAGAAGAAAAAAAAATGTATTGTTATGGAAGTCTGTGACTAATAGTTCACAGATGTGAAGGTCCTGGTTTTGGTTCCACTCACTTATTAGGTTGCAATTTCTGTTGACTGTAATTTAACTAAGAGTTGACCAATCCATAAACTTTTGAAATAATGTTTATAAATTGTGCGGATTTACTTCCTTGATGCTTAATGTTGAAGACTTCTTTTTAAATCCTGTATCATGGTTGAAGTAAGACAGGACAGAAATAGAGAAACATAGTTGTATTCCTCACAAAATATAGTTTATGTCCTTAATATTGACAGTGTTGTCCTGTCTTGATTATGTGGAGAGGTGTGATGGGAAGAGTGGAACCAGACCTCTGGCAAATATATTTATAAGGGACAATAAAGTGCGAACACAGGTATGATGTTAGAGCATCCGTGCATGTTTCCACCTCCTGATTCATTTTATGCTGAAAGACTTCTACTGACATCGTTTGAAAATGACTGTGTATATTAAGAGCATAGAGTTAGTTTCTTTCTGTTCACACCTCTCTACTAATTTCAGATTTGTTCAGGACAGAATTTGGACTTTAAGCTGTAGGCTGGAGATCTTTCTAACACTCTTGTACTTCAAAGTTAATATTATCAATATCTGATGTTATTTTTTAAATGCTCCAGGATTTTTCCTGCTATAAAATTTTACCTGACTTTTATATCTTTTTTTCTTGACACAACAGCAATTGTATGAAAAATTGTCAATAAACAGCAATAGTAAGGTCAACAGTTTTAGTATTAAAATCATTTTACAGTATGTTTCCTTGAAGTGCACATAAATTCAAAGAAGCAATAAGTATAAACAGCATAGCTGATTCCTTGGATGCACTCCAATATAATTATAGCTATTCACCCTTGTGACTATTTGTGTGTGTGTAGCTTAAAGCTATTTGCCTGCCCTGAGGTACAGTAGCAGTATTTTTATACATCTCTGTATCTGATTGAAATGCAAAACTCAGTAAACCTGGAAAGGATGCTAACAAGCTTAAAGAAATGTATGAGTAAAATTAAACAGCAGATGGAATGTGCATTTTGACATATTTTAGCAGCAGCACCATTTCTTGGTTCAGGTGTGTCTTATTTTCTTCAGTTTTGAAACTGAGTTATCTCTAAAGGATTTGTCATCAAAATAGTGTATTTCTAATAGGCAATTATGAAAAAAAAATTACCATCAATCACATTTATTGCAAACATCTCATAAAACAGTAAAACATTTATGTGGCTATGGAAGGCAAGTATGTTGCCATGTAATATACTAAGATTTGCATATAAAGAACAGCAGGCAGCAAACAAGTATTTTTTCTTATTTCATTTATAGAAATGTCTTTGCAATGTGTCTACTTAATTTACATCAAAATGTTATAGCTGCAACACCTGAGTGATATTAATTGTCATTAGGTCTCTAAAGCAAGCAGAGTGGAGACGACTGCTCAGGTAGGATGTGCCAGACCCCTCGCTCCTTCTCCGAATGCCTTTGGCCCTGAGGTCTTGCACTGCGTGGGGGGGTGGTTCTTTCTTTGCTTTCTCCCCCATAAAAATGGAAAAATGCTCATTTTCATTCACATGTGTTTTGCTTTCAAATTAATTCCAAAGATATAGGGACTCCTATGTGAATAAGCAGAAAATGTGACTGCATGGGAAAAAATGCAGGGGGGTTGAAGGAGGGAGGAGGGGGTGCATAATGGCACATGACTGTCCATACCCACTATTGCAATCGTGTACAGCTTATGTGGGGTTGTATGATATAAAATGACTAATAAAATGTTAGGCTATTTGTATGTCAGAGTTGGTAATGACTGTCTTTAGCTATTTTTTTTTCCCTCCTCCCAAGCCTCCAGGTAAAATGAAGCAAGCAGCTTTGCAGTGAAAAGAGAAATGAATAGCATCCCGTGATACAAATCTGTGGGGCTTTTTAGACATTTGACTTTCAACTATCATTTTTTAAAAAATTTGCTTTCTATTTATTTGTCAGAACTGAATTTAATTCCTGTATGCAGCAAGGAATTCTCCGTGTTAAGATATTGATATAACAAATTGCTGAATGTTTTAGAGATTGATTCTTGATGACCAAAATGGGCTTTCAGATTGGAAATCTTTTTTTTCCAGAAAACACCTGCTGAGATAGAAGTCTGACTGCTATTCAAAAGAAATATATGGTTTGTTTCGTCTGCTTCTATCTAGCAATTTGTGGATGCTATCAAAAATTGCATTTTTTAATGAAAATTACCTAAGGATTTGGCACAGACTCTTGGTTAGAATGGGCTGTCCAGCTCCTTCCAGGCAAGGCATTAGCATCCTCATTGGATGTCACTTCTGTCACTCTTCTTTCTGCCAAATTATGACAGGCCACACAGCAGGGAGCAAATGATCATTAATACTTCATCCCCAGAGACGCAATAAACTGCCATTGATGTGCATACAAATAAACCACACAAAGCTTGTCAAGCAAGATGACAGAAAAAGGTGCATTTCCAAAATGATTTTATACCACAGTGGATGTGACCTTTTTGAGATTTTTTTTTGCATTGTGTAGTGATGTCTTTGGAATTTGTTCCATGTTTTTTATTTTTTGGGGGAAAATCTTTTAGTTAGTTTTAGTTCTTCTGATAATTATTTCATTTCATTAGATAAACATAATGTTTTGTATGTTCTTCTTTGCTATGAATTGGAAAGTTAACAGCATATTTTGCAGGAAAACGCTTCCCTCAAGCAGGCAATTTTATCCTGTTTAACCTAATCCCCCAAATAATACAGCCTTGGCATGTAGGTGTACACAAAGATACTCGCTTTGGTAGATGAGTACTAAGTTAGATGCCAGAATATACTAATGAGAAGAAAGATTTCTACACTAAAAAAAGCTGTTCTGAACTTGAATGAGTAGATTCAGAAACATTTTTAGAAGCAAAAGGTTATCAATCTCTGTAAAACAAGAGTGTTAGGATGTATTTTTTATGTCACCTACTAATGACGACTAATGTCACCTACTTCAAACCCCATATGTGAGAAACCCTCTGCAAGTGACAGTGCAGTGTAGGTGTGCTGAGAATGTGGCAGCTGTGCAGGTGTTGTGGAGGAGTCTGCCCATGTTGCATAGGAAGAGAAGGCTGAACGCTGCTGGATGTGCAGCCCCAGCACCGTGTGGACAACTGTGCAGAGAAGGGAAAGAGGAGCAGAAAATACTTTGTATATCACTTGTGGAACTTCCACTATCCTTCTGTGCGTGCTAAAGTACGATAGCTCCAAGTACCCGTTACACAACATAAAAATGGAGTAGGAGAAAAGGGCTTTGCTTTGTTCTCTTATGCATATGTACTTATTGGTTTTATTAGAACAGGACTTACTGATTTGCGGCCTAAGCAGAAGGGTAAACAGTGTCTTTAATGTGTGCCTTTTGTTTTGACAGAAGCTCATCTAGGGAGATGTTAATATCAAGGGATGACTCCATAGGGCGAGTTTTAGAGGCTGAGCATAGGCTGTATATGATAATGACCACCTTGAGTTCTGTATATGATTAAATATTGTGATTCATATTGCCTGGAGATTGTGAAGTTCAGAGAACTTTTGAGTAATTTCACTTCATCTTCCTTAAATCCTAACCCTTCAGGTTTGTGCATGCAGAAGCATGAAAGTTAGGAATGATTAGATGGCATTGGCATTGCAAAATCCCAGGAAAAATAGTACAGTTAATGAGAATGGTGCATATAACCTCTTACTTACTGCAGTGACAACTCCTATGATTCTGGCAAACATTGCAAACACAAACAAACCTGATAGCTCAATAATAAATAACTACTTGAGACACTTTTTAAAAATGCAATAGCCTAAATCCTCAACTGTATTAAATCTATATCTCTCTGTTGAGTTTAGTGCAGCTAAACTGATTTACACTGCTTGGGGAATTAGCCTGTTGCAAATCAAACTGCAAAGTATGCAAAGGTTTTGTCAAATTCATGGGTAACATGAGTGGAAATGAATAGGGGGGTTTCAAATGTTAAAGCACTAGTTAAAAAAAAATATTTAAACCACTGCTCAAAAATCCCGAACTGCTGCTGCATATGTTCCAGTAATCTGCTCAGCAATGCAGTATGTTGCAGTCACTGAGTGAAGAAAACTTCTCATGAGAATGTTTAAAATGTCACCAAGGTTCAGTTTGGAGCCGGGTGCAGGTGGCTCTACAAAGGCTTTGCTGAGGGGATGTGTTTATACAGTTGCTGCTGAAGGATGGTATTGATTGGTTAGGCAACTAATAAAACAAGCGACCTCACTTTCATCTCTGTGGATCCTGCTCCTTCAGGAGATAGAAAAGTGGTTTTAATTATTCACATCATCCATTTTAATTTTTTTTTCTCTTACCCACCCACTCTCCAAGTAAGATTCTCATCTCATTGTACAAAACCAGAAAAAGGGGTAAGAGTTGGGCCAGTAGATAACAATTTTTAGACACTAAAAAGTTGATGTTCTCACTGGTTGTATTAGCAGAAGTCAAGATTTGCTAAGGTCTCCACATTGTCAGACTGTTTTTGTTGCATCTTCAGACTGCCACAGTGCTTAACAAATTCTGATTATTGTCTCAGGATCTTTAGTGTTGTCCTAGTACTTATTTATGACCTGTATTTTTAGAGTGTTGTGACTCCTATATTTAGAAACAAAAATGTTGCTATTGTTATCCATCTTCCCTTTCTCTTTGTTAGATTATTAAAAATCTTAAAGCATGGTAGGCAGGAGTTTAGCAAGTGAATGGTAAAAGTTTCTCCGTGCACTTAAATTTCTAGGTGAAGCTACCCGAAATAATAATTGGGATGATAATATTTGAAAGTCCAGGTGCTTAAAAGAGAACTCTAATTCTCCTGCTAATTTGCAGTCCTACCTGTGCTTCTGATCTCAGTGTGACAGTGCTCGGCTCGGGGATAGAATCATAGAATGCCTAAGGTTGGAAGGGACCTCTAGAGGTCATCTAGTCCAACCCCCCTGCACACGCAGGGC
>JAWLRI010001075.1:124904-149485 GCA_034781795.1 Crypturellus tataupa
AAAGTGGCATTCACAGCAGCTTTATTGTAGAGCCATTTACAAAAGCAAACAAAACGGTATGATGTCCTTGTTGTCAGTACACCTAGTCAGAGCAGGCAGCTTCGTTGTCCCTAGCATCACTGTGCTCTTACATTTTGCTGATATCTGTCTGTGGGCTCAATATCCCATATCAATACTTGTTGAGGACAGTGCTAACCTTTCTGATGCATATTCAATACCTACGTGCCATTTCTAAGTATAATATTTTGGAAAATTTCTTTCTGGATTTTTTTTTCTTTAGGATTCTTTCTCTCAACCTATTTCTTCTGGTTCTGTTTAATGCAAAATAAATAGAAGATTGCTGAAAAATTGTTACTGAAGTAACTAAAGTAAAGGTTGTGTTTTTCTTTTAATATATGCAAAATTGTCACTCTGCAGAATGACAATGGTAAAACTATTATCAAGAAACGAGTGACAGAAGCCTGTCCGACACAGTGCAGCGTAATGTGTGCTGTTGGTGCAGTCGGGTTCCTGGAGAGGGAGCGATGGCCAGCGCTGCAGATGCCGAGTGCTAGTTGCAGCGTTTCGACACGACTGCAGACGTGTTCGGAGGGGAGGAGTTACTGTGGGCACAAGCTGAAGAAGGACGCCTCAGAAACTGAAGTTCAAGGTGAGATCCATATAAGATGGTAGCAGATTTAAGAAACTCTTTTTTTGCTCATGTTATGTTGGATTTTTTTCTTTCTTTCTTTTCCAATGCAGAAAACAATGCTCGGTAAAAATCTGGAAGTCAGAGCTTCATATTGCACAGAGTCACAGCCTGATTCTTGCATTTCTACTCTGCATTTGTCCCTGTGCTGAGGGGGGAAGCCTCGAAAAGGGAAGAAGATGGTATAATTTCCTACCCCAAAAGAAAAAGAAAAAAAAGGATAGCAGTGTGGAGCATTAATGCTGGCAATATGTGGTATACTAGGGAAAGTAACCTTTCACTGACCTTGTTAACAGCAGGGAAGCTCAGGTATTGCTCTGGGAGGTTTCAGCTGTGTTTAGTGGTGCCTGCACGCCCTGCTTAACGTACCTGCTGCTACAGCACGGCATGTACCGCTCCTCGGACCGCAGCGCGGGAGGCGTGCTGAGCTGTCAGCTCCTCTGAGCTCTCCTTCCCCGCAAGAATGAGGGGAGAAGCAGTTCTGCTTATCCATACGGATGGGCAAACTGGAAAGGACGATGCCTCTTCTCATGCTCCTGCTCTTCCCGCGTGTGCTTCTCTGCTGCTGGGGAGCGCCATGGTCTAGTGTAGCGAAAGTATCTCATGGTTTATCTGTTATTTATGTGGGATGAAGGGTGGAAATAATGCTGTTGATAGAAGCAATCATTCTCCGATAAATCGCATATTATTGTATCAAGGGATGTGAACGTGCTAAAAATGCTGGCATATGTGTATGTACTAAAAGGTTAGTGTTCACTTGTCTATGAGTGAGCCTAATACTCAGAAAAGGCCACAAAGCCATTGCAAACAAAACTAAACAAGTTCAAGCTGTAAAATCATACTCTCAAGATACACATATAAAAATATGATCATCTCTTGGTGAACTTGAAAGATTTTCTAAATACTCTTTGGAAAAATTCAGACAACAACCCTTTAAGTATTCCTGTAATTAATAAACAAGCCTGAGACAGTTGGCTGGCAAGTTGTTTTGGCCAAAACAGAGAAATCGGTCTCTTGGACAAAACAGATTGTGTGAAAGCGCTGAAATGTTCAGGCTGTGAATGGGCTTCAAGGAAGAGATACCCAATAGCTCTTATTCCTTGTTGCTATCACAGCAAGGCATTGAAGTCATTTTATTCTCATGCTATCATGGAAATGATTACAGAACAGGATCTGATAAATAATGATGTGAAGGGGAAGTTTTCTGATCTGACAACTCTTCTTGTAAAATGGAACACAAAATCAGATATTAAAAAGTACAAAACTAAATATTTTGTAGTTTCCCTGCTTGACTAGGTGTTTTTAAGGGAGGAAAAAAAAAGTTGGAAAGATTTTAGATGAGTAAACTTGTTTGAGAAAGCACTACTTGCTGTAATAGCAAAACTAGTCATGATAGATCGGGTTTCAGGCAGAGCCCACTAGAAATAATGTGATGCTGCCCTTTGAGTCAGGAGAGCTTAGATGAGACTTATGGTCCAGATCAGAATAGCCTTACTGGTTTTAACAGATCCACATTGCCTTGCAGCTTCTGAGGATTTGTCTAACAATTTTTATAAGCTCTACAATGTGGAAATAAAACACATTTTGCAAGTAGAGAAAATGCACATATGCAATGCAGACTTTAATCACAGCTGGAGCAGAATGTGACCCATATATGAGTGTTTATTTAAAGCATACCAAAATTTCTCAGGTTGATAAAACTATTGAATACCTAACTTTAGTTGCAAAGGCCCATGCTTATAGAAGAACACGTCTGTGAATCCTTCGAAGATCTCTGGCTGTGCTCTTTACCAACCTTTACTATTCAATTCACTTTCTACTCTCTGGCTTAAATGTCTTCGCATTTGATTTCTTGACTCCGAGCCATCTGAATAGTGTAGACTTGGTAGTCCCTGAATTGCTGTGTGCTGCCCCCAGTGCCGAATGAGCATCCTGGTGATACAGCGGCTCCTCAGTTTCTGCTCTGCTCGCCGCACAGCACGAAGGGCCTGTGTGACCACCGGACTCCTGCAGGGCCAGGACTGACCGCAGCACAGGGACATCCTGTGCACCGCCCGGCAGGGAGGTACAGGGCTCGTCTCTGTTTTTGCAGGCAGTCGACATCTGTCTGCTATAACTCCTATAGAAATTGTATGTGGAGCAGGAGCACAGACCTATCTCTTGAGCTGAAAAAATATTTTAGCTGTTCGTGAGAGCTGGCTATGGTTAGCTGCTAGGCAGTAGCATCACTTACATGCACAAATGTGTCACGTACAGAGTATGGTGCAGCACAGACATGCTCTGTCTTGGCTCATGAGTCCCTCTTGGGGCAGGCAGTGAGGTATTTGGCCTCCTTTTTTTTTTTTTTTTTAATGTAAGACATCTTTGAGCATAAGATCTTAGTGTGCATTTTATCTACTTTCAGCACCTTTTCTTGCTACTACACTTGCTTTATGCATCAACATAATTATTTGACTTTTTGTTTTTCTAGGTGGTAAAGGTAGGTGAGTGCTCTCATCTCAGTTACTTTTTGAAATTTTCACATCTATTATTTCCAAAGCTAGGCTTTCTGGCTTACTGTGTTTATCAGGAGCTTTGACTCTTTTTTTCTTTTTCTTAAGTTTTGTGTCTGCTCCCTAGGTTAGAATCTGTTACAGATAAGCACATCTTTAACAAGGAAAAAAGAGGCAAAACATTTTAGTTAACCTTAATCTTTATTTCTAGTGATGTCAAACTTCTTGCCAGCCCGGAAAGATTTACCTAGTGGGGCATTTTTCAGCTACCAAATACTTTTACGTCTATAGTCTGCCTTCTCCCTTCGAGTCACATCCCCAGCAATGAGCACAGCAGGCTCCCTGGATGCTAGCCCAGATAAGGTTGCCCTGCCACCACACCACATGAGTTCTCAAATGAGCAACTATAAACTCCTAGGAAGCTTTACATAGCTGAATTTTTACACATACCTTTGCATTTAGTTAAAAGAAAAAAATAAAAAAGCTGCCTCTGTATGCTTATTGCTTCAGCCGGAGTTTTTGGTTTATGTTCTTTCTTCAGGGATGCTCGTCAGTACTGTTCCTGACCTGTAAGCCCTGCAGTTAAACCTGCCCGGACCTCCCGCAGGCCGTATCAAGCTGGTGGGACTTGTGCTAGCAGAGAGCAGAATACGGTCCCCAGCAGCACCCTCGGATCCTCCCGGCTCCGTGCAGCGGCGCTGCCGTCCTCGCGCCGTGAATCATATCTGCTGGCAGATCACATGTGCCCGATCTCCATGGCGACTTGGGCACTTAAGGTAGAAAGATGAGCGGGTAAGTCAAGGTTACTCTCTCTCCTCCTCCTTTTCTCTGAGTACCATGTGGGTAATTTCATGGATTCTGTTTTGATCCGGACTGTGCTTTTCTGAGGCAAAACGTTTGACACACTGTGTTAATTCTCCAAATTCATTTTAAGCATCTCAGATGAGCAGAGCCCTGCATGGTGCAGGGAAGGGGGGCTCTATTCGGGGTCCTATTTGGGTCTTACTCATTGAAGAAGCCTCGTCCCTTATAGGGGAGGCTGATGCTAAACAAATGGAATATAATGAGAAATCTAAAGCAGCTTTTTGCTGCACTGAGCAGTGGAAATGTTGACTGTGGGCCAGCAGTAGAGAAGTACAGGTAATTAGCTCCTGTTTCTTTAGCGGGTAGCCTGAAGAAACGGAAACATAAATATTGAATTAGAAAGACTGAATTTGTATAGTCTCAGAATACATACATACATTATAAGGCAGATTTTTAGGTCTAGTGTGTTCATTTAGCTAGTGGATACTTTGAGGTTTTGCCCCTTCATATTCACAAAACACATTTCCTCGTTCAGTTGGTGCAAATTGCTTGAAATGCATAATGTTTTTCCTGTTTGCTAGCATCATCTCCCCCTGTTGTCCATTGACATAAAATGCAGCGTTCTGTAACATGAGAAAGGCAATACATTTCCTCCAGTTCTTTTGTAAACTGATATGAAGTAGACAGACACCTTCTGAAGTTTTGTGCATGCTGTGCTCTTTTTTCTTTGCTGCAACAAGAAAAGCCTTTTTTTTCTTCTTCTTCTTCTTTTTTTTTTTTCCTTTTTAACCTGTCTTCCTTTGAAGAAGTAACTCAGGAAGCTTCATGGCCTCTCAAGGTAAGTGCATCTATAGTCTGTATTTTTAGATCATGTTTATGGAAAACTACAGTCTTGTATAAATCCAGCAATCAGCAGTCTGATGAAATGAGAGTTTCAGGCTAAAACCACAGCAGCTAAAACACAGTTATTTTGGTGCTCTTTATTTTTCCATCCTTCAAGAGGCTCCTAAGGAGACTAAAATCTATAATAGAATATTGTGTGAACAAAATATATTACAAAATGTTAGCATCTGTGTTCAATCAGAAAATCTGTTTGTATTCTTGTTCTTAAATTTGTCAGCATAGAATGTGTGGGGAGGGCAGATACTGATCCAAGGTTATCATCAGTTTTGCACAGTGTTCACACCTGCTTGGAGAATTCCGTATGGGTGAATGCTTTTCACTTTCAGCACTGGTCAGAGTCCTGAGGACCATGTGTCAAATAGAGATCTCTCAAGAATAAAAGAATTGATTCAGATTAGCCCACTTTGGATTCATTCTCGTCACGTATTCTCTTTAGCTGCAGCCAGCTGGGTTGTTAGGACTAAAAGCAGACATCATAGTATGCTAATCCCAAAGTTTCCTAAACTCATTTTTTTCCATACTATCATAGAATACTAAAATGAGGAAGAAAACCCTAAACCTGTCCTGCCTTAACATGAATGCATCTCCACAGAGGTCACAGTGCTTCATCGAATGGTGGCCCATGGAGTTTCAGCAGTGTCTTATTTATATTGACCAAATGTTTTGTGTCTCTTTCCCCTGCTAAACTTATGAGATTCTGTCTTTGCAGCACGGAAAGTTACGCTGCAGTGAGTCGGTGTTAGAGCACTGGTGCGCTCTTGGCATATGCATTTTTCTCTTGGGAGGGAGGTTTTGCGTGCCTTTGCAGCTGCTGTAAAGGAGACCTAGTTACATATGTTCTTAATGTGCAGTAGTTAGCAGAGGTAACTTTTGTTAATAACAACTTTGTGTAATATAGTTTTCATGATGAAGGAACCTAGGCTAGAACTCTTCTGTCAGGAACTAGTAACTCTACAATTAGATAGTGCCCACTGTATCATACAGTAACTTTTAAATGTTTCTGTACTATAAATGAAACAGGAAGCAACCACAAAAATATAGTCTCTGCATAGCTCAGATGTTCATCCATATTTAATGTATTTACTGTTTCATTTTTGTATAGCTTAAATTTGACAGGTAGAACTGCAATTTGTTGTCTTTTCTCTTTATCATTATTCAAGAGTAGCGCTAGAATTTGGCCAGTGGAACTTATGGCATTTCATGTTACAACAAGAGTTATGGCAGTAACAGAACCCTGTGAGGTAAAATGATGCAGAAGAGCATATAAAATATTTATTACCCAGTTATACATTTTTAAAAGCCAGCTACAAATTCAAAGAGGTTACTTCTTCTTCCTGTGGTCTCAGACTTTGAAAGAAATCAGTGGCTGCAAAGATAAATTAAGATCAAAATATGATTAAACGATGAATCAGCCACAGCGAGTTCATATAATGCTAGAGGATCTCATTTACACCCACCACAACAGCAAGAGAACTTCAGGCTTACTGCCAAAATTCCTTCTGGACGTTCAGCCCCATCATGCCTAAGTATTGTCACAAGAGACAATAAATAGATAAATAATCTGTTTGGGGAACCCTTTACTATCTAAGTGCAGAGGCTCAGTTTAATAGCAGGACTTGTTATGTATCTATAGAGAGCTTCAACTTGCTTTTTCTTGTTTCTTTATGGCTAGTGTACTGAATGTAGCAAAAAGATGTTAAAATTGGTAAGAGTTTGTTGAGAATCAAATAGTTAAGCATGTGAACAAATGTAGGCACATAAGTGGCTCTAAGGAAAAATAGTGACTTCAGTCTAGCTCTAGTCCTGTCCCACTGACCAAGTGCTCCCTAGCTGTTACGTGCAGTTCAGGGTCATGTCTCCCTTACTTAGTTTCTTGAATAGGAATGCAGTTTGCACTCAGATTGTTGACAAAGCAAGCAAAAGTAACTATGGGACTCCTAGGAGATCCACTTTAGAGCCTCACTCCTGATGCAAAATAAATTGCTAATATTTGCACCTAGAATGTGACACTCTTTTCAGTTTTGATGAAAATATTTAGCTGCTGTTTGCCTCTCTCCGTTTCTATTTTGTTTTCCTCTTTCCGTAGAATCTCAAGGACAAATAAACCCAATCTTTAAGGATTATCTTCCTGGTTCTGCTGACCTACCTGAACAGCATAAGCATGTTGAACCAACGAGCGCTTGGAAGCAGACATCGCACCCTTATAACTTGCCACCTGGTCTGGAGTACCTGAGCCAGGTCCTGAACCTTTCTAAATGTTAGAATTGTTTTGTTTGTTTTCAGATTTCTTTGGGGTAGTTTGGGGCTGGGAGATATTTGGATTATTTTTCTTCAGATGGTGAAGGTAGGGATGGAGAGAGTAGTTTTAAGCATTTTATGTACTCTGAAATAAGGAACATAGGGCAGACTAATCCCTACTTCATTGTTGCTTTATAGAAATCTGTCTGCTGTGCACGCAGCTCTTCATGCTCAAAAAGATCTTGTTCTAGATCATACTAGTACCCCACTCATCAACCCGGTTCCTTACAAGCTGTGTCTCAGGGAAATCACTGTTAAACTCTCATTGATCTCAAAAAGATTAAAACGGTCTGCTGAAGGTGTCACCTCCTAATAACCCACACTGAGGCACGTGAAGGTCTTTTAGCAAATTCCTTGTGTCTGCAATGCGAATACTCCCTGGGTTAGCGGGGTGCTTGGGGGCAAACTTGCACACAGAGGAGGGAAAGGCTATTTAAAAGCCTTCTCAGCTCTTTTACTAAATACACAGCTGTCCATCAGAGGTTTTCTCTGGGAGACCTCTCAGCTCCTAGAGCACAGATTGCAAGTCTGCCTTGGCCATAGACTGCAGCTCCAACAGCTTTAGCTTCTCTTTTCCATAACAGCTTCCTATCTCCCAGATTTTTTTTTCCTTGAAGAGGATACTGCAGCTACTTAGATAGCACCTCTTGGTTGTATTTCCCATATGGCTGTTATCTCACTCTTGCGTACGCGCGGTAATAACTTCCTGCAGTCCGGTTTGGGCAAAGGGCAGAACTGCAGTGCAGTCAGGTGGGTGTCATTCTGATGTGTCATGTTTCTGTTTGCGCAGCATGGAGAATAAATGTTTATTTCAGTTAACATTTGTATTTTACATATAGACTTTGGCAGTTTTTATTTTTTAACAGAAACAGGAAATGGATCTATTTTATATTTGCAACTGAAGATACTTAGCTAATGGAAGCGGGAGACCATTCAGAAACTATCTTGCATGTAGAGTTAGGATGGATGTTCTTTACATTGTGCCTATGCCCGAAATGATATATGTTGTCAATTATCTGAACATTTGTTCACGGAATGTGGGAGCTACATTTTTCACTCTAAAAGTGATTTCAATAGTGAATACTGGCAGGTTACATATTTAGTCTCCTATACAGGCATGAATTATTCCTCAAATTTATCCATACAGTGTGGGCAAGAAAATTCTATTACTCCATTTCATAGAAGCTTTTACGTGTGGCATAAAGGTAAAGAAGCAAATCATTGAGAACCGCAACTAGAACTAACTTCATGCTTATTCTTAACATGATAGTTACACTCTCTGTGCTGCTATAACCCCCCAACCTTGCTCTCTCATTAGCCTTGGTTTACTCTGCGGGCTGAAAAGCATGGAGAGCATATTTGCAGTTGTTACCCTAGCCTTTTGGCACAACCTTGTTTGTCAGGGAACAATTAATTGCAAGTTTTCTATTAAGCATTTTCACTGTTTGTTCAGAAGCATTTAACACACATGATACTCCCAAGCAAAATTCATATATACGAATGTGTGAAAGCAATTGAAGAGTGCTAAGGAAGCCTCATCTCTTCCTGCATCTTCTGCTTTTCTACTTTGCTATTATTTGTCTGGTGTAGCGCTGCTTCCCACTTGCTTGTATTTAGATATATTGAGACCTCCCCTCCCCTTGGCATTTTACGCATACGCACAGCTAGAGTTCCTGTGCATTGCAGAACACTTCAGTGTGTAATACCAGAATTACTTGCTGGGTGGATAAATCCAAGTAATACAGACTAAATTGTATCAGAGCAGGAGATCTGGCTGAAAGCAAGAGATCTGCCTGCAGAATGAACCCAGGATTCAATGCTACAGGCATGAAAACTCTGCCTTTACCCTAATGTGGTAAGAGATTTTCAAGTAATGAAGAAATTCAAAAAATGCAAGGTGTTTCTTGCAGAACTAGGAATGTGGTTTGGCCACAGGGAAAACGAGAATACCGCATATCCTTCTGTTCACGTGCAAGTTTGGGAAAAAGGTCTGTAATGAAACAGCCACAGAGAAGCACTATGGGAATGTCTTGGAGAACAGAGATCCTGCTTTGAAACAAGAATGTGAATATTTGGTCCTTAGACTAGAAAAACAGTATCAGAGCAGGACCTATGATGGCTCTTAGCCCAGCAGTTATCCCCCAAAGTGGGTAAAGAAAAACATTTAATTCATAAAATGATTTTAACAGAACAAAGAATAGGTAGATAGTGGCTGTGAAAACATACAGAGTGACAAATAGCAATGAGGTTCCAGGATTACCTCCTGCGAGAGTGATAAAGATAACTAGATAGATTTATTAGGGAAAGTGGAATACATTTCTTAATTAAAACCATGTTTGCCTCTGAAAGCAGGAACTTAGTGAAACTGAGATCCCTATGGCCTTATCCTAAACAGGAACTCAAGGATGCACTGGATGACAGGTAAGGAAAATATCTATGCCCTGTGCTTAAGGCCAGACAGCATTATTTCATGCCTGCAGCCACTGCAAGAGGCTGAGGAGCAATTCGGTCCTCTGAGGTGCATCGGAGACTAGTGATAAGCTGTTCCTACCCTGGTCAACTGCTACCTTGCTTTCTATACTCATTGCAAAAGGGATACTTTTTAAACAGTTTCCTGCAAGACAGACTTTTCCTAAATCATTATCCTCCAGACTGCAGTTCTAGTTCTAGTAACTGTACAGCGTCCATCATGAAAATCCAACGAACTTAGTGAGAGATCTCAGGGAACTATCTTCCAAGTAGTGTAGTTCATCAGTGTGTTTGCTGCCACCTAGGCTTACACAGCTCTGCCAGAAGCTTCTTAGGTTAGACTGTTAGATTGAGTAGACATCTACAGAAATGGACAATTAGCTGGGTATAAGGAATTTTAACACAGCCGAGGTCAAGGAGACTCATTGAACCTTCTAAATCATAGCATTTTAGGGTGTTTTGAAATGTGACTGAGAAATTCCCGTAATCTCCAGTTGCCCTAGCCAAGGCTGCATCAGAATAGCCTTCATCACAGACTCCAGTGAGCAAGCAGGCAAGCCTGAGAAGTGGGACGGGGCTTGCCAGACTGTCTAAACTTATAACTGTCTAAATAAACTAGCAGACCAAAAATCACTCTAAGCTTTTGGCAGCTCATGCTCCTTTCTATTTTCTCTCCTATAGGGGGAAAAAAAAGTACATTGGACAAATCAATATTAAAATAGCTGTAGCAGCTTTAACCTGCTTGCCCTGCCATTGAGATGTTTGCTTGTTTTGTTTTCAGTGCTCTGTAACAGCTTCCCATGAGCTCCAAGAATTTTTGACCCTTTTGAAATTCAAACAAATAGTAGAGATTCTTGGGAGAACATTTTCAACTATTTTTTTTCTTCCCCTTTACACTACTTGTATGCACTTTTCAAGCAAAAATGAAAGGGCTGAGGAAGTTCTTTCTACCAGCTTTTCTTTGCAGCCTGGACTAGCTGCCAGGGAGGACTAGAACTGAAAAATAGGTGCAACAGTTTGACTACGGACTGGGCGAGAGTTACCAATTGTAAAATACACAAGCACTGGCGAGTTGTGGCAGGCCACTCTCAGAAGGTCATTGTGTGTTTTCTGTTTTCAGCTGTGGCTAATGGCAAAATCCTGTGCCAAATGTTTGATGCCCATCAGAAATTTAAGGAAAAGAAATTAGCAAGACGTAAATTGGCACATAAACCATAAAACATCACATAAAACTGAAAGTTAGATTGAAATTAAGTCTCGATGGCTTTATAATATTAATGACTGCTTTCTAGATCAGAATAATGTTTGAAAGATGGTGATTGCAGAGAAGCTGGTTACCCTGGCCAGCAGTTTTTCCCCTGCATTTGTAATCGCCTCACAAGCAGGGATGGTTTCAGCAAGCTGCGGGGTTCTCCAGGGAGCTGTTGTTGGCTCGTTTTGGTGCCCTGTGGGGACTACTGATTTTCTGGCTGCAGGCTCAGTGCAGAATCCTGGGAACGGAAATCAGAGCTTTACATCAGGGTGCTTATCTTACGGCTATGCAGCCCCCTGCTCTATAACCTGATCCTTACCTGCTTCTGCAGGGCACTTTGCAGAGGTGGCTGTGATAGATCTTGAGCTTGAGCCCAAACTTGCACTGTTCTTGCACTGTCTTAATGCTCAGTACTTACCCTTAGCTTTGAGGTATGGCAAGTGGGGACTGTGCTCAGCCTCTGTCAAAGCATGGAGGGAGGAGGGGAAAAGAAAACTTTGTCCTTCTCGCATACATTTTTTCTGTTGTGGTTTGCCTCCTAATTCCTCTAGTGAAGATCATTTTCATGTGTAGAAGTAAATTACATGACCACAACACCTGAGGTCACGTGCTTCAGCCATCACTTCAGGGAGATGCCCAAATCGTGACCTCGGATCCCTCCAGACCACCCAGTTCACGCACTTCTGTAAAGACAGAAATCCTGTTGCTAGTGAGAGGAGCAATATAAGGGCCAGGTGATAACTGACAGCCCCAGATCTTTTCAATATCCATCATCTTGATAATTCTTTTTTTTTGCTTTTATTGAACAGCTGGACCGGATTATTATTCATCAGCAAGTGGAGCTTCTTGAAGGTACAGTGTGATTCTCATTGCTCTTTAGCTGTGCTGAATTGGTGATAACTCCAGGAATTTTAAATCTTGCCTTTGGTCACTGAAATCATTGCAACTGCACTTGCTCACCTTCCATCAGGCTATGATATGTTGTTAGAATGGGGAAAGTTCATTTAGTTTAAGCCTGTTCTGCCAGTGTATCGGCAAGGAGGGAGAGACTGCAGTAAGTAGCTACTCCCACATTAAAACCTTTCCTGCAGACAGCTCCCCCTCAAAGCTATTGAACTTTTTCCATAAATTGGGAAGATGGTTATTGTCCTTAACAGTAAATGTGTGATACAAGGTAAAGAAACTGAGTAAAGAATTAAACATCAGAAGATATAAAGTAGAGCACAGTAAATTGTACTTTTGTGCTTCCTCAAAATTTCTAAGTACTGGGGAAAAAAAATTCAACGAGTGAAAAATCTTAAAAACAAACAAACAAAAAAAAAACAAAATACTTATCATTCGGAATGTTTTAGGCCTGATTTTTGGTCATGCTTCCAAGACAGAATTTTGTCACTGAAGTGGAGTAGCTTCATGTCATTACTTTTTACAGTGTATGTAAAATTAAAAAGTGCAGATCAAAACTCAGGATAACACAGAATCACAGAATGGTTGAGGTTGGAAGGGACCTCTAGAGATCTAGTCCAACCCCCTGCTCCAGCAGGGACACCTAGAGCACATGACACAGGGTGGCATCCAGGTGGAAGATCTCCAGAGAAGGAGACTCCACAACCTCTCTGGGCAGCCTGGTCCAGGGCTCTGTCACCCTCACAGGAAAGTTGTTCTTCCTCATATAGAAATTAAACTTCCTAGGTCTCACCTTACACCCATTATCCCTTGTCCAGTCACCGGCCACCACAGAGAAGAGCCTGGCCCCATCCTCCCTACATTCACCCCTCAGGTACCTTAACATGTTGATCAAATTTCTGCTTAGCCTTCTCTTCTCCAGACTAAACAGGCCCGGCTCGCTTAGTCTTTCCTCGTGCGATAGATGCTCCAGTCCCTCAATGATCTTCATGGCTCTATGCCGGACCCTCTAGAAGCTCCATGTCCCTCTTGTCCTGGGGATCCCAGAACTGCACCCGATACTCCAGGTGTGGCCTCACCAGAGCTGAGCAGAGGGGCAGGATCCCTCCCTCGACCTGCTGGCAAATATGAATTCTGTTTTGTGGTTTGAACTTCAGGATGCAGCAAACCAAAATCTTTGAACTAAGCCTTCCTAAAAAATACAGATCTGAGATTAGATAAGATTCATTGTTTCATTATTACTTTATTTCTTTTGATGTCATCATTTAAAAATATTTTTAAACAGTTCTATAGATATTTTTAAAGTACATGTTAGGGTATTTTAAACTAGAGAGGGTAATTTAAACTAGTATAAAAAGCTGAATTTAGTAGGTCTTGGTAAAGGCAAATACTCTACTAAGGTAATAGACTACTTATTTTACTTTAATAGCTTTACTTGGCACAGAGACCTGCAGCAAGTATGAAATAAAAAACCATTTAGGACAAAGAGTTTACTTTGCAGTGGAAGAAAATGTTTGCTTTGATCGTAACTTCTGCTCACCTATAAGATCTTTCACCATAAGGATTGCCGATAACACAGGCCGAGAAGTGATTACTGTGAACAGACCCTTGAGATGCAACAGCTGCTGGTTCCCATGCTTCCTGCAGGAGGTGAGCACGTCCTAATTGCCCTTGGTGCAGCATTCAGGCGCACGGCAGTAATGAAGCCTCCCGTGACCTCCGTCAGGGAGCAGTTTTCATGCCCTTTGCCAGGCTGGTGAGCCCTGGGGAGGGTAGTTATGGTTCTGATTTTTTCGCAAAGCATTATTACAATTAGGAGAAAAATCAAAATAGTGTATTGACTACCAGGCTGTTTTATTTACTCTCAAAGACATTCTTACAAATAGGCCTTAATTTAGAAGTGGTTACTGATAAGTGATGTTCCCTGTGTGTGTCCTCCCTCTTTCATGGGCTTTTGCTTTCCTGCCATCCTCGAAAAAGCCTCAAACTGATGAGATGGGTTTCTCTCTGAACAATTAAGTAACACCCTAAAACACTGCTTGCCTTGACCCATGCTATCATCTGCAAGTGCAAACCCCACACTGTAATGCCAAAGGATGTGACGAACGGAAAATTAGTGGAGCCCATTAATACAAGTGGGTCTTATCAACAAGTAACCACTGCATCAGTCATTAGTAGGCACCTCTGTAAGGCTGTATGGCTGTAGGAAAGTGCAGAGCTCAGAAACACACTGCTTTTAGTGAAAAACATGGATCCTTTGGAAAATTTCTCATTTTTTGACCTTCCTTCACTCGTATCTTTCTTATTTTAGGGAGGTGTACTTTCTCAATATTATATAAAGGTTTTTCAGAAGAAAGGTCCTTGAACAGCCAAAGAACTGTATAAAAGAACTGTATCTATAAGATATTCTGTTTGCAATTTTAAAATTTCAGTTTAAATTTTCAGTTTATGACTTCTCAAATCTTACACCATAAGTAATATGCTAACTTCTGGTGCAGTTTTTGAGCTCATGATTGTTTAGTATATTTGAAAATACCATTATAGAGACTTTTTAATACCATTTCATGGTTCAGTAAAATTATATGTAATTATATTCAGTAAATAGATATTTTGCAATTATATAAATAACATGGACTTATATATATATCTTAGATATATTGGATTTTAAGATTTGGTTTTGTTTTTTTGATAGTTAGAAGTTCAGTCCCCACCAGGTACAATAGCTGGATATGTTGTTCAGAACTGGGACCCCTTTCTGCCTAAATTTACTATACAGAATGAAAGCAAAGAAGATGTATTAAAAATAATTGGCCCATATGCAACTTGTGGCTGTTTTGAAGATGTTGACTTTGAGGTATGTTTCTTATAAGCGTTACAATTTTTGAAGTATTACTGCTCTGAAAAATGTCACACTCACCCTGTCATTGAAAATACTATGTGAATTACACAATTATAATTTGGGAATGCAATGACAACTTTGTACATCAGACACTTCTACACTCGGATGCCTACAGATATTTTCCGAATAGGAATGAAGATTACCTCCCAGAAGAAAACATATCCTTAGATGAAGTCCTGGTCCTCCTGCAGTCCATGAGTTGACTTTGACTCAGTTTTTTGCCCATAGGCAGCTGCTAGTATCTAATTCACAATCCTTTGAAGACTGGCATTAAATTTGCTGCCTTCATTGCTCTCGGGACTGAGGACAAAGATCAATATTACTGTCCACCATGTCTGCATCCATTTAACATCATTCCTCAAGGGAATAGTAGATCTGGGAAGCCATTGAGATAGCTGGGAGACAAGAGAGAAAATGGAGAAGTTAGAAGAAATCATGGGCCGGATTTTCTGACATGAACAAAGTGTTTTGTCTAAGTTAAAGAATCATAAAAGAGCTTCTGTTTTGATCAGCTCTTCCTTAAGCAGATCGAGACACTTCAGTGGATGCTGTGCAGGCTTCAGCACACCATCAAAAACATGGAGATTGCTACAGCAGTCAGGAGGTATTGCAGGCCAAAAGTCACCAGAGTGACTGGTCATGTCAGAAGAACAATGAAAAGAAAAAAATAATTTAGATTGGGAAAAACAGCATAAACTTTCACAATGGCTTTCCCTTGCTTTTAAAGTTGATTCTAAAACATAAGGACGCTTCAAAATTTGTTGGAGAAGCTTTCTTGTGTGTCATTCTCTTGGTAAATGCATCGTTATAGAGCATATAAGAATTAAGAGTAAAGAGCTATCCTGACCACTATAGCACATCTGCATGCCAGGTTGAATAGTTAATTGTGGGGAGATATTATAATCAGTGTATGCTTGATTTATTTACATTAGGCTTATTCCTTTTTCATTTCTGCAGGTAAAAGCTCTCAATGAAATGACAACAATTGGCAAAATTTCCAAGTACTGGTCTGGATTTGTAAACAATGTATTTACCAACACTGCCAACTTTGGGATCCAGGTCCCAGTAGATCTTGATGTGAGAATCAAGGCAGTAATGATTGGTGCTTGCTTCCTTATTGTGAGTATGCAAAATTAAGCGTAAGCCCCTACAGAACTGAGTACATTGCTACCATCCTCCTGACAGTTGTGATCCTGCAGAAAAAGCCAAACCCAGAACCTAAAAGATAAGTCAGATGGAAAAACTTAGAATTTTCATAGCTGCTTTAATTTCTTCATACTTGGCACCTCTAAGCTCCTAATATTGTTGTTATTTTGGCTGTCTATTTAAATAGTATTTTACAGCAGATCTATCAAAATCCCTGGCATTTTGCCTGTTGTGTTTGAATGAGTGTATGAAGCAAAGCTGGAGAGTTATGCCATCTCCAGTGATAATTTATAATAAGTCAGTGCAGGTCTCCAGTTCCGGGACTTGGTTGTCTTTAAATTTTACTGCTGTATCTGGGATCAGAATTCTATAGAAAAGGGAGAATACTTCAGACTGGGGTTTAAGGTGGAGCTGGAATGCACGATTTTAAGAATTGTGAATTGATATCTGTCTACCATGTTTAAATTTGTTTTCTCAAGCTGTATGTCTGTCTTTTGCCATCATTTAACACATTAATATTAATATACAATGGTACTAAAATCATCTGGACTACTTAAATTGGGGAATATAGAAGAAGAGAACGAAACTATTTAAATTATACACTGGGAATAGTTTGCTTTAAGACATCACCAATATAGATACTTCAGTTTATTATGTTAGAAATGTAATTCTCTTGATGCTTGAGATTTTCAGATTCCCTCCTGCAAACCTCTTGCTGCTCAGTGGCAGAGGTAATAGAAAATGACTGAGTAATTACTTTTGTAACAAAAGCCTACAAGCACTGCTTTTGATAATAACTGTTGCATTTTCTCACACCTTCCTTACTATTCAGTTTGTTTATTTGTAGGACTTAATGTTCTTTGAAAATTCTCTGGATGGATTATAACAAGATGAGAGAAACAATAAAATATGCAGAATATGTTTCAGTAAGTAAAAAAGGACATAAATTGATCTTCTTGCTTTGAAGACTTATACATTAGATACTTTCTAATTCTTTTTCATTTTCTTCCAGAAGTCCCCTGAGCTTTGGATGTGATTTTGAACTCCACAGATGCATGCTGCCTGTTGGAAAAGAAAAGGATCTACTGATGATGCTTATTAAAATGTCTCGTGTAAATAACAATATCCCACTTATGTACATCGTAGCTGAACATACACTTTTCATACAGAGCACTGCTGCTTTGGAACAGAGCTGTTCTCCCTCTTTTGATGTTTCTGCATGGGAAATCATGAAAGATTAGACTAAGGCTTGCAGCGTCTCTGATGAAAGTCTGTGTTTAGAGAACCCTTTGATGTTCTGCAAGTGCTGGTACCAGTTATTAACCACGGTGAGGGTGTATTCTGGGAGTTTTGCTTTGGCATTTTCATAATTTTAGAAGTCATTTTCTGATTTGTTAATTAATAGTAACAAACTGAATTTGATAGTAACAAATATAAAGACATCACCCAATGGGAAGTTAAATATGGTATCTATTAAGGGAGTTGTAAGAAGAGAAGAGGGATTTGCTAGTAATTTAGTTTTATGGCAAAGTCCTGTTCAATGAGACTGTTAAAAATAAGGCTTGCAGTGCTAGACTTGAACTAAGCTGTGTTCAGAAAATCTGGACTCCCACTGCTTATGCTGAAGACAGGCAAATGGGTCTATACGCAGGTTGCACAGAAACCACTGTTGCAGTGTGCTGTGCTGCGAATGCCTGGTCCTTCCCCTGGGAAGAGACACAAAATGCTTTATTTTCATCGTCATCATATCCAGAGATTATTAACTTCTCTTTCAGCCTTGCCTGAGGCCCACCTAGAGCAAACTCCTTTTAGACACCCAATCGTTCTCTTCTTTTAGCAAACTTGTTTTTCCCCATGATGGGGCTGTGGAGCTGAAGATTTGGTACTTCAGATAGCAGAACCGAAACGCAGAGCTGTGCCCATAGGTCACAGCTATGCAGGTACTGCCAAAGCGCTCACAGAGCCCCTGGCTTGGCTCTTTCAGATGGCTTTTTGCTCCATCAGTCACGCTTCATAATACTTAACTGTTCCCAAACTTTCAGGCCAATATGCTCATTCTTATGCAAGTAAGTTTAGAGAACAGCTTTGCTTTTCAGAAGCATTCATGATATGTAAGACATTTACAGAGGAAAAAATAAGTCACAAAATATTTGCTGTATGAACTTATGCCTTATATTCTTTAAAAATTCTGTACAGTCCTTCAGGAAGAAAAACAGTAGTATAAAATATTGATGATAAATAGACAAAAAAATAATACATTTGCCATACAGATTCCTAAGGGAGCATTTTACAGCTCACCTGGATTGCTGGATTTTATTTTAGCATGAACTAGTAATTGAATTCTTGTAAATAACTTACACATCAACGGAAAGGAAGGGAGATGATGAATAATTCATAAAAATGAAAAAGAGCTAAATTTATCAGATGATTAATTCTCAACAAATATTTAGACTAATTCTAAATTAATGTTCATGGATATGAATTCAAACACAGTGAAGCCAGGAAGTTGCAACTTATATTCCCATAGTGAAATTAACTCAGGAGCGCTTATAGGTTTAAACCGTATGTTTTAGATTTTACACCACACTTGTGTATTTATATGGATTTACATATATGACTCAAAAATGATTATGGTTAATAAGCTCTGACAATCATCATTATCTGTTAACCATTTCACCGCTAGCTCTTGCTGTAGTTTTTAGCTGCACAATCAGGCTGGAATCTGCAGCAGTTGTGAACTCAGCAGGGAGACGCTGCTGGCACCTTTCCTGGGAGAAAGCCCCTGCGCATTCCCTGAGCTTCGTGGGCAAGAAGCTCCCTCCTGTGGAAATTCATAGTTTTGCAGAGTACACATGCGAGCAGATCCTACTGGCTATTTTCAACTAGTTTCATACTAAAATCAGGACCCTCAATCCTGATTTACTATAACGCAGATTAAGCAAAAGAGTCAGACCTGCTATTTTAATTTATCCCTCTGAGCCCATGCTAGGCAGAAGTTACTCTCACTGGAGCAATGATCTTGCACCTTTTTAGGTGCAAAACCAAGTTCTTCAGGTACTGTTGAGCTGTGTGTGTCTGTCAGACCAACCGAGGGAGGTGCCCGAGGAGAGCGGCAGGCTGCCGTGCCCGTGTCCACACGTCCCCTGCAAACGCCACCATTCGTGTGACCCTTGGCAAGCTGGCAGCGCCTCTGAAGCAAGTGTGTCCACCCCCATTTAAAGCAATGCAAACCCAGGGCTCGTTTTCCATCAGGGCTGAATTCAGCCACAATGCCCATATATGCTGTGTAGGTAAGCAATATATACTTGTATATTTTATATATATTGTAACCAGGTGATAGAACTGTATTTCTTGCAGTTATTGACTTTGCTATTTTTGTGTTAACGTAACTTAAAAAAAGAAAAAGCAAGTAGTATTTTTCCTGTTTGTGCGATGTTTGGATGTCCCCATCTACCTATCCCCGATCTCTCTACCAAGAAGACCTGAGGATCTTTTTGCTATCTGCACCCACTGTGACAGCTCTGGGGACGTGTAGGACCTGGTTCAGTTCCTGCATGAAACAAAGCCCTGGCTCAGCTGCAGGTTTTGCTGGCTGGAACTTCCCCAGCCACCTGCTTCACTTTGGTCGTATCCGTTAGTGTCTTGGTAGCGCCGCTGCCCGCAGCTCTGCGCTGGAAGCTCCATCATCTAAACCCCAGCGGCCGGGCGAGGGCAGCTGGCCGGCCATACCGGTAGGAGGATGTGAGAGGAGGTGAAGTTCCCAGAAAACATAACAGGTACTTTTGTTTGTAAGATAACGTTTGCTCTGGTGAGAGAGATTTCAACAAATCCAGCAAAACAAATGATTTCACACTTTATCGCTAGCCGGACTATAGAACTGTGCAGTATATGATTTCTGTGTTCAGTAGATGGCAGCAACACTTTCTTATTGCAGCACTTCACTGCTTGTGACCTATGGAAAGTTCTCAGGATGGCAATTAAAGATCAGCCCACCTTAACCTCTAACTGTTTTCTACCATTAATAGGAAGATTTTTTTGCTGCTGTTTTTTGCCTTATTGTCTTGGGGATCTGTTGACCATCCTCAAAGCTATTTTCTGTTCCTGTTTTCTGTTCTGCCGTCTACACAGGCATAGAAGATCTAGCTCTCAGTTTGAGGGGGTCACTGAGGAGCAGCCCCCAGGAGCAGAGCCTCCAGGCCAGGCTCTTCCCTACCTGCAGAAACAAAGTGCTGTGTCCAAGGTCCATGCAGGGGAAGGACCTAACTAAAGGAAACAGCTTTGTGGAGTGGGCTCAAGAAATGTGGGAGGTTTGTGTATAGGGTAAAATAATTTGGCCTCCAAGTTCTCTCGCCTCCTGCCGCTTCCACGATCTTGCTGTGCTGGGGGCAGAGGGAGGAAACACCAAGTCGCAGCAGAAGCCCAGGTGACACCGGTGCCAAGGAGGCAGCTGGCTGCAGCTTCCCCTGTGGGAAGATCAACCAGTTTTTGAAAGAGCATAGCAACATAAAAAGCAGAGTTATGATTTTCCAGTAAGCTGGGGGAGGCACAAGAGGACTTTTTGTGCACATTGAGGGGAGAGGAGGGAGAGAGAAAAAAAAAAAAAGACTGGTCTTAAACTATTTGGGTTATTTGTTTCAGCATTAGACAAAGGCATAAATGACCCTCCTAGCTGCACTGATGGTATGTTCTTTGCTAGAATGCTACATGTTTAATTCAAAGATCATCTTTAGACTTTTAAATTTACATTTTCCCTTCCTTAAAAATGGCTCCTATGGGGATTTTGGGGAGTAGTGGGGAGACTCAGAAATAATTAACCCACAGGTGAAAGGAAATCTGGTTCCCTTTCTATATTCTTAAAGGCTTTTCTAAGCACAGTCCCCCAGGCAGAGCTTCCTTAAATGCGAGATTGCTACTGGAGCACTCTGTTAGCAATTGCTGTGAGATAGGGGTTCATCAGCCCTGTGTGACTTCAGCTCTTCACAAATTCAGCCAACAGAACGATTTGCCAAGGACACTCCTGGATGGGGACAGCCCTGGGCACTGCAAGTGCCTGGTTGTCCTTTCCTGTGTGTTTCAGGTGCTCTGCTCATGAAAACACGCTAGCTACCTCACAAAATAAGGGCCAGACAGACAGACACATCCTGATGTGTGCACAGGAGCTGTGCCCCCACCCCCACAGCCCACTTGTTCCTTTATCTGGAATGATGGGGAATTCTTGGCACTCTGAGGAGGAGGCCTGCAGGTGACTACACCTTGTTATGTGTCTCAGAAGGCCAATGAAAATTCATCCTGATTCAGTTATATCTTATGCTCTGGTCTATTTTTGTACAAATGGCGAAGAAACTTCTCATCCCCATTCTCACTTTTATTCTTTCTGACAATGCAGTATAAATGTAGTCATTGCAGCACTGCTGCCTGAAATTGCACTTCAGAATTCACCTGTGCTGGTACTCAGAGAACTTCTTGAAGGCTACAGATTTAATATTAAACCTCCGTATCAATGCAGAACACTATTCAATACTTTCTCCCCAGAAGACAAACAAACAAAGAAAACCTCAAATTCTGCAGATCACTGGAAAAGGAGCATAGTGAATTTTCTAAAGGTGGCTTTTGTCACCTGTACAGAGCCCTAGCAGTTAGCTGTGAAGCCATGCAACACAGGCCTGATTTGTCTGTCTTAATCTTGAAATACTTCATTACATGGCACAGATGGGGTTTATACCCTCCATTTAATATTACCATTCGTGAGCAATAAATGAGGCAACCTTGCATAGGCCCTGCCTGCATATTCTGTTCTGTGTATATCTTGTTCTTTGGTCTCTGAAGCAGAACAAATCTGCATGTTTGAGACACATGTTGTTTATTGGAAGGCTAAAATGCTAAGCGAGCACGTGCTTGTGTATCCCAGGAACCCAGCCCCTCCCAGGTTCAATTCTCAGATAACTGTGTAATAAAAGAGGTCAACAAGAGTTCCTCTTGTTGGCATAAAATTGTGATTGGGAGGAAAGTTCTTAAGTAAGTGCCCTCATTGACCCTGGACATTGTTTGTCTAAGGAAGGATGACAAATTGCTCATCTGGAAAAAATATGCTTTGTGCATAACAAACCCAAATGTTATTACAAAATAGAAGATAGAAATAAAAGTTAGAGCCGCAAGGTGGCAACTTGGAAGTGCTGCTGCCCTTAAGCAGCTGGTCAGGATTAAGGAACAGCTTTTTCTTCCTGTTGGCTACAGGCAAACTGCATTTTGGTATCCAAGCTTGGAAAATAAAGAAAACACCACATTTTTTCTATCTTTCTATAGGCTAGTGATAGTTTAATAGCATAATAGTCTTCTTACCCTGGTCATGGAAATGAGGAGCAGGGGAATTTAAAAAACAAACAAACAAAAAAACTTCTTGCAAATCCTCATAACAGGACTTGGATTCATTTGTATTTGCACTTAATGATGTTAATTGAAGATCTTTTTTGTTCATGCAAACCACATTAGGTAAGGACTCTATTACATAAACACAATAATGACAACAACAACAGAAAACCACTGGTAGATTCCATCATTCTATCTACAAATACTTGTTTCTAACTAGGAATGGCCTTAGATGGAGGTGGTGTGTGTTTATTTCCTTTTGATGAGCACATTTAGAGAGATAAAATGCCTCTGGGCATAGTGAGTGTTTACTGTTGCTTTGTGAGTCTTTACCATGGTGGGTATTGATGGATTGACAGCAAAAGGATGGGGAATTTGGGGTAATGATAGTGACTATGTTACCTTCCTAGGCAGCTGCTAGACCCATGCTGAAGTGCAGCCAAAATATTGCTAGTAGAGAGGATAAACGAATTCCTATGAATTCTAGCTCAAACCTCAAATGAATGTTTTGCAGGCGATGTAAACAGGAGGTGGGATGTTTTTTTATTTTGATTTTTTATTTTGATGAAGAACCTTAATTGCCAAAATATTACTGTACTTGAAAAGCTTGTTTGACATTTGCCTTTGGTTTGCATTTGCTGTATGATATTTTGATATTATGCAGACTCTGGGGTGTGTTTGGGAGTAAAAGATATGATTTTTTTTTTTTTTTTGCAACTTCTTTTTTACCTATAGTTTCATGTAAGTGTAGATCAAGGCTCAGAGCACCTGGGAATTTGGTGAGAGCCACAAATGATGCCTTTTCCATACTTCAGCCATTGCCTAGCACCAGTGCAGTAATAACATGCCCAGCACTGTAATTTTCTCTCAGATATAAGCCTAGAATTAGGCAACTCTCTACTGTTTGTGATTCAGGGGCCTTTTTCAAATGCCGAAACGTTTCTACTTAAAATAATTGAGATTACCGTGATGGTGGTGGGATCACTTCAGTGTCCTGAAATGCAGCACCTCTAATAGAGACTGGAAGTTCCGTGGCAGGTTTTTACTGAAATTAATATTTTAGCAAATCCATGAACTTCTGTCTGTCAAGACAGTTTTAGCTCTGTTTTTATCACAGTAGATAAAAGGATATCAAGTCCGTGGCATATAATGACACCATCTAACAATGTTTTTCTTTTCAATGATCTGCAAGACACATGTCATTAATGATGCCCTTCAGTCCATACACCCTGGTATTTGCATGGCATTCATCACTAATATCAGAACACTCCCTGTCCCTGTTGAAAGACATAAAACACGAAGTAGTACTAAACTTCCTGTTGAGGAAAGAATGAGTGGATCCGTTTTCTTCCTGCTTTGCTGAATAAAAGCAAGTGGTTCATGATAAAATAACCAGAGAATTTCAACATAAGGATATAAGGTGAGGCTTGGGACAGGGCTATCTAGAGGAGTGGCTGTGTAAACAAATAGGATGTGACGTGTGAAGAGGTTTCTTCTGTTCATGTGGAGAAAGATAAGCAGGTGTGCTGACATTAAACATGCCAGCATGTGATCCTGCTAAAAAGAGTATATGCACAATTAAAAAAAAAAAAAAAAACAAAAAACAAAAAAACAAACTTTTCCTAAGCTAAAATTATTTGCTTTCAGGTGCAGTAATTGGAACCAGTGGGACATGCATGTTTTGTCTTGATTTTTGTTTTTTCAACAGAAAATCTTATCTCTTCCAGTGAGTGTATGTGTGCCAATTGCACACATGTGCCAGTTGGTAGTTTGTTAGCAAAGAAAAAAAAAAAAGAGAGAGAGAGAGGGAAAGGGAGTGCTTATATCAGGAAAACAAGAGTAAACACGCATGTGACTTGGCTTTATATTAATCTGGAGGATGAGCAGTGTTGTAAAATAACTTGTCTCACTTCCTACTTTCGCTCATTCTCCTTTTGCATACCAGAAGCGATGCCTTGCAGAGTACATGGTGTTTTAGCTGAATTGTCACTGCCCTGTTTAAGAACATCATCCCTGATGTAATGAGAGGCTGAATGACTGTGGAGCTCGGGAAGAGGCTGACTGTGCTGAGTCATCCCCAAACCTGTGGGTGACGTGAGCTCGAGAGCATCATACAAAGAGCAGGGTCAGGAGGCAGGGGAGGACATAGGAAGAATAAAATATTTTTCACACAAGTAAATGAGCATTTTAAACTAACGGCTAAGTCTAAGCCAAGCTATGCTAAGCCGCACCAAGTGGCACACACAGGGCCACCTAGAGCACGTGGCACAGGGCAGCATCCAAACGGGTCTTGAAGATCTCCAAAGAAGGAGACTCCACAACCTCTCTGGGCAGCCTGTTCCAGTGCTCTGTCACCCTCAC